>PVKH010000964.1:0-33173 GCA_004027955.1 Chaetophractus vellerosus | reverse complement strand
GCCCACGGCGGCTTGCCTTTCTCAAGGCCGTCTGCCCGCTCGGAGAGGTCCCCGGGAACCGAACCCGGGGCCTCCCATGTGGTACACCGGCGAGCTCTTTATCCACTGAGCTATCTAGCCGGGCCCGAAAGAGGAATGAGGGTTATATGGAAACCCATATGAAGAAATTTCTAGTAATGAGGTGACTTGAGTGACTTCGTCTTGCTCTGTTTATCAGCCAACATTTGCCGAGGTGACTCAGCTGTACCATAAAAAGCTCAGGTGTGGGGATTGGAGGAGAGATTTGGAAGTACTGGAATTATGGTCTTATACTGAAGCCAGAAAATATTTTACCCACAACTGAATATGGAAAGATGATGGAGGTAGTATTGGAAGGCTGTTATTATGTGCCATTATTTACAATGACAGAAAGAAAAAAAGATCCAAACAGGAAAGATGGATTTTGAATGCCTTGCAAAATTTGGAGTTGCCTAAGAAGGTCTCAGCTGGTGTATTTCCCTATACTTTCCTGCTTCTGAGATTTGAGATACAGAGGAATTTTCCTGATGTCATCTAAATATGAACTATATGTTTTTACAGGAAAATATAATTACCAATATAGATCCTTAAAAATTTGGTGAAATAAATAATAAAAGAAGAAATTTGGAATGCAGCCAATGAACCAACTATTAAAAGTTTAATAATTTCAGCCTACACTTTCCTTAGGGCAAACTTTACCAAATGTTCATGGAACAGATACTACCTATTCATGTTCCTGAGCATAGGAAAAAAGATGGAAGTGTTATTCTATGAAACAAGTACAATCAAGGGAACTTTATCACAAAATACAGACTATAAGCTAATCAAATTATTGAACCTAGCTTCAAAATACTACATAAAATAGTAGCAAATTGAATTAAGCAGTAAATTTATAATTACAAATAGAGAATTGCCTACATATTCTTACAGAGTATATCTTGGAAATGTAAAATTTGATTAACATAAAAAATTCGCTAATCAAATCTCTTCATTAACAGATTTAGGTGAAAAGAAAAAGTAATCAATTCAATATATGACACCTTTTTAAAAAATTTTGATAAAATTCCATTTCTAGTCCAAATAAAATACTTAAAAGACTAGGAATAAAAGAAAATACACACACACACACACACACACAGAGAAACATGTACTTTGTGTGTTGATTTATGGTCAATCTTCCCTGCAGCAACAACAATCATCATATCATTATTTGGCATTTCCCAGAATTATGCAGCCATTATTTTTTTTTAAGTTAGGCCAGTAAAAATAATTTATTTGGGAAAAGGGGAAAGAACAGAGCTTTCTGATAAATGGAAGAGAAAGACAGAAATACACACCAAGATTTGGTACAGTCCCCTCTAGACAGAGAGAGGGCCATTAAATCTTAATACCAAATGATAGGCATTTAAAAATATTAATCTAGATAATATCATGAGGAATGAACTATAGAAAGATTCCCTGGTATCTAAGGTAAAAAACAGGATTTAAAAAAAAATTATGGCCAATGTTTAAGTTAAGTTTATAGATGCTATGCTTTACATTTCTATACTCTGTTGTGTGTTAATTTGACTAAAAAGTTCACTGTAAACTTTAATAATAATTGTATGGAGTCTATGGGAATATAAATATCATACAAATATTTTTAATAGTTATGTAAAATAAAATAAATGGTATCTGAATGGTATAAAGCACAAAGCACTTGTAAATAAGTAAGCAAATAGAAGAATTTTCCTGCCATACATAATGAAAGGCAATAAAACTTCAAAACACAGAAGCTTTTTATAATATATGTGGGCCCATGTGCAGTTTGACCAAATTAAAATTTAAGTATTGCATATAAGCTTATGTCATACTGTGAAATTAGTTTATTTAGAAAAAGCCTTTTTTCCAAAGAGTTGCTAACATAGTAACTAGCAGTAAAAAAAATTATTGAAACTTTATAGATGCTTTTATAAGAAGAAATTTCCTTTTAAGGTTAAAATATTTTCAGAAAAGCAAATGTCTTCATTTTTTTATTATGATTATTGTCTTAGCATTCCTCTCTGATCCCCTTTATTTGCAAGAATACTTATGTTATATGAAGCATTTTGAAAATGAATATGGGCCCAGCTAGATAGCTCAGTGGATAAGAGCGCGCTGGGGTACCACATGGGAGGCCCCGGGTTCGGTTCCCGGGGACCTCTCCGAGCGGGCAGACGGCCTTGAGAAAGGCAAGCCGCCATGGGCAGGGCAGAGCTGCCATGGGCAAGGCAAAAAGCCACCACAGGCAGGGCAGAGCTGCCACGGGCATGGCAAAGTCACCCGTGAAAAAGCGGAGCTGCTGCCTGCGAACCGCCGCGGAAGCCAGCAGCCCGCAAAAAAACATGGAGGACTGCTGCCCGCAAAACATGGAGTGGAGCCGCCCATGAAAGCGGAGTGGAGCCACCCAGGAATGGAGCGAGCTGCCGCCTGGGAGGGCTGACTCAGTGCGTCGCCGCAAAAGATGGGGGGAGACAAGAAGCAGACATAGAAAAACACAGAAGAATGGACACACAGCAAGAGCAAGCAGAAGGGGAGGGGGGTATGTAATAAATAAATAAAAAAATTTAAAAAATTAAGAAAAAAAAGAAAATGAATATGATAAAGGTTTATACTATAAAATTTCACATACTATCATATCATTAATATCTTTTTATATCTTTTTTTAGTTTAATCCACTTGTGCTTAACAGAAAAGGAGCCAAAATTTTCCCCTGAGGTATGTTTTCTGTTAATCCCTAGAATTTGCTCCACATTTGAGATGTATAAGATATTATTGAAGTTACAGAAAGGAGTCCAAATATTGAATAGGTTAGTCTTCTGTCACTCTATGAAACGAATGAGATCTGAGAAGAGCCATTGTGCTGTGTATAATCTTAGAGTAACACAATCCCTGAGATTTGAAAACCTGGTATTGAATCCTGATCCCATCTTTTATTAAATATTTGTTCTGGACAAGAAACTTGATCTTTCTAAGCTGCAGTGTCCTCTGTCTTCATTGGCGTATAGATTTGATTTTGAATAGGATATCAGTTTTTAAATTATTTTCTCAATGCTCAGCTAGTGATTCTGGGGCTGGGAGTCTGCAGATTTCATTTCTCTTTTATCAGCTAACTTCCTATAGGTTCCACCAATAGGGGACTCTAGAGAAAGATTGGAAAACAGTTGCTTCTGGTCTTCAGCTTTTGTTTACTTATTGATTGTTATTGCAGCATTCCCAGAAAAGGACTCATAGAGCCTTTCCTCCAAGTTCCTGAAGTACCAGGGCCAACCAGGCAGTGCTGCCTTTTCAGAGGTCTGAGTTCTAGCTTTGAGGGTCCCCTTCTACATGTTCATATTTCCACAGTTCCAACCTTGGCAGCAGTAGTTGCTTCTGATATTTGCTATTACATATTACTCATTGTTTCTTTTTTGGCTCTTTCAGCTCTCCATAACTTTTTTTAACCTTCCTTTTATATTGAAAGCTATTTGTTTAAGAAGATTCAGCTTTTTTTTTTTTAAAGATTTATTTATTTTATTACATATCTCCCCTCCCCCCCACGGCGGCGACGCGCCGAGAGTGGTCACCGCGCAGGCGCGGCTTTCCCCGCTTGTGGGCGGTCTCTGCGTCCATTCATGGCCGGCTTTCAGTTCGTGGGTGGCTGGCTGCGCTCCATCCGCAGGCGACCTGCCCTGCCCGTGGCAGCTTCTTGCCCTGCCCACGGTGGCTCCGGCCCGCCCATGGTGGCTTGCCATTCTCAAGGCGGTCTGCCCGCTAGGAGAGGTCCCCGGGAATCGAACCTGGGGCCTCCCATGTGGTATGCCGGTGCCCTATCCACTGGGCTATTGAGCCGGCCCCAGATTCAGCTTTTTAATAGGACCCAGAGTGTGAGACACACTACTTTTCATGTTCTGTGAGAGCTGAATTAGATTAAGTACACTTTGCATGGTGATAAGTACTAATTTTTATTCTCACCATTTTTTAACCCCCTGCTCTTCAGCTTTGTACCACCTTCCAACTGCATCTCTAGTTGGATCATCCGGAGGGATTTCTAGGCTATTCGCTGCATCCAGGACCAGCTAACACCATTTTGTTGTTGTTGTTGTTGTTGTGATGAGCTCCTCTTTATCAACCAACCATGAGCTCCCAGATTCCTCAGAATTGTTCTGCAGAAGTGAAGGCATCATTCAACTGCCTAGCACTCTGCATCTACAAGCCTCCCACACTTACTTCTCTCTGGGCTTCTCTTTCTACCTCCACCCGTGTGGCCCTGAAGGGCATGGGCTTCTACAAGTTGGCAGAGAAGCCAGTAAGGTCCCCTAATGTCTCTTGAAAATGGAAAACCAGTGTGGTAGCCACACCCTCTTTTAGGACATGCATGCAGAAGGTGGTGGAAGATGAGTGGGGTAAAACCCTGGACGCCATGAAAGCCACCATGGTCCTGGAGAAGAGCCTGAACCAGGCCCTTTTGTATTTGTATACTCTGGGTTCTTCTCTTATCACTGTGACTTCTGGGAGAACAGTATCCTAGACAGAAGGTAAAACTCATCAAGAAGATGGAAGACCACCTGACCAGCTTCTGCAGGCCAGGCTGGGTGAGTATCTCTTCAAAAATATCACCTTCAAGCATGATTAGGAGCTCAGGCCCACACAGGCCTTTGGGTGACCTCTCTGCATTGCCCTTCTGCCTGGGCACTTCCCTCTATCCATGAGGCATCTTTTTTTAAACAAACTATCTTTCAGCCCTCTAGGAAGCCATTTACCAACTATAAACAATAAAACTTTTTGCAGAAAAAAATGTATTTTAATACCACTCAAGGGGTACATTTATTAATTCATTTTACTATACCCAAATTCCTTAATCTTTCAATTTAATTTTCCTTCCTTTCTTTATTTGTCTAAGTTATTAAATGTTCAAATCACTAATAGAAGTTAGTGTTTGTTTTTTCTCTAATGTTAATCAGGAAATAACAAAATGTAAATCCTGTTATTTGAAATTTGTTGTTTCTGAAAAAACATCTAGTTCTTATTGATGGATGCCTATTCTTATGTGCTATTTCCAAGACAGTAAAAGGATTTTAAATTCTTCAATTATTTAAATGAAGGAAAACTCAGCATTTGCCAAATGCTTATATGGACTTAGATTATCATTTAAAAATCCTCTTAAAATAGGATAACCATATATTTTCTGCTATTACAAGATTAGAGATTGCTTATACTATTTCTTATGCATTGGTGGATGCTTCAGTTAATGAATTTCCTTTTTTGTTTCAACTACATTCAATGTACAAAACATTAAATGAGTGTGTCAAATATATAGAAAATGCTGTTGCTCTATCATAAGTAAAATTTTCACTTTGAGTGATAGTGATGATTACAGAGAATGTTTCATATATGCATTTGATATAAAGATAATGATGTTTCTGCATGTTCAGAAAAGTTTCACTTTTGAATATGGTGACAGCTTATGAAGAACGTTCCATATTTTTAATCTACCCATTCCCTTATAAATAAGGTAAAATAATCTATGAACGATCTAAGGGAGAAACCTTTAATTAAGACTGAAATGATTTTTTAAAAATTTATTGAAATATATCACTCATACATGAACATACATAAACAATAAGTGTACAGTAATAGTTGTGAACTTACAAAACAAACATACATAACATCATACAGGGCTCTTATGCCTCACTGTACCCCCAATACCTTGCCTTGCTGTGAAACATTTTTAATGACTACAGAGCATCCTCAATATATTACTACAAACCAAAGTATTTTCTGGCCAACCCACCCTATTATTACTTGTATTTATATCATTTATACATGAACATACATAAACAATAAATGTATAGTAAAAGTTGTGAACTTACAAAGCAAACATTCATAACATCATACAGGGGTCTCATACATTAACCCTCCACCAACACCTTGCATTGTCGTGAGACATTTGTTCAAATTATGAAAGAATATTGTCAAAACCTTCCTACTAATTATAGTCCTTATCTTACGTTTGGTTTATTTTTCTCCCAATCCACCTTATTATTATTTTAAAATATATTTTTATGACAAAAGTTGAAAACTTACAAAACAATCATGCACATGTGCAGAATTCCCAAACACCCCTCTATCAACACACCACACCATGGTGGAACATTTGTTACAGATTATGAGATAATATCATCCAATTATTACCAGTTCCACAGCATATATTAGGTACACATTTTCCATACTGCCCCATTATCAATACAGTACATCTTTGGCATAGATGCAAGAATATTACATTATTACTGTTAACCACAGTCCATAGGTCACTCCACTCCATTTGTATTTTTCCCATGATTCTCCACATTCCCACCACTCTGCAATACTGATGTAGACCTGCTTTAGTTCACAAAGGGCACATCTGAACATCAACCACTATTCTCATGCACCTCTGGGTTTATTGTGCTATTCAGTCCCTAGATTATTCTCTAGCTTTCTGTCAATTGGCATTTACATCCCTAGACTAACATTTTCAGCCACATCCCCATTTATAAACCAGCAGTTACTCACTATAATGTGTTACCATCAACTGTGTACATTTCCACACTTTTACAGTAAAGCTAACTAAAACTTCTTCATACATTAAATATCAGTAGTCCATCTCAGTCCTCCTCTTATTTCCTTTAAGAATCCACCACCTACCACCAGGTCTTGAAGATATTTTCCTACATTTTCTCCTAGAAGCTATATGGTTCTTGCTTTTATATTTAGGTTTTTGATTCATTTTGAGTTAGTTTTTGTATAGGGGTCCTCTTTCCTTCTTTTGCTATGGATATCAAATTTTCTCAGCACCATTTGTTGAACGGACTGTTCTGCCAGAGCTGGGTGGGTTTGAAGGGCTAGTCAAAAATCACTTGACCATAGATGTGAGGGTCTGTTTTTTAACCATCATTTCAGTTCCATTGGTCTATGTGTCTGTCTTTATGCCAGTACCATGTTGTGTTTTTACCATTGTAGCTAGATAATACTACTTAAAGTCTGGATATGAGAGTCCTACATCTTCACTTTTCCTTTTTAAGATGTTTCTGGCTATTCAGGACCCCTTACACTTCCAAGAAAGTTTGTCAATCATGTTTTCCATTTACTTAAAAAATGCTGGTGGAGTTTTTGTCAGAATTGCATTGAATCTGTATATCAATTTGAGTAGAATTGACATCTTAATGATATTTAGTCTTTCAGCCCAGGATCATGGAATGTTCTTCCAATTATTTAGGTCTTCTTTATTTCTTTTAACAATGAGTTGTAGTTTTCTGAGTATGAGTGCTTTATATTGTTGGTTAAGCTTATATCTGAATATTTGGGTTTACCTGTCATATTTTATTTTCACCATTCTTTTGACACTTTTAGTTACTTTTATTGATATAATCTTCATTTCTACATTCTCTTCCAGACCTCTCTCTCCTGTCTCTTCTTTTCAGGCTGTAGCACACCCTTTTGTATTTCCTGCAAAGCAGGTCTCTTAGTTACAAACTTTCAGTTTCTGTTTATCTGTGAATATTCTAAACATGCCTTCATTTTTGAAATACAATCTTGCTGGATATGAGATTCTTGGTTGGAAGTTTTTCTCTTGCAGTATCTTAAATATATCATACCACTGTATTCTTGCTTCCATGGATTCTGATGAGAGATTGGCACTTAATCTTACTGGTTATCCCTTATATGTTATACCTTGTTTTTCTCTTGCTGCTCTCAGAATTCTCTCTTTGTCTTTGGCATTTGACATTCTGGTTAGTATGCATCTTGAAGTTGGTCTATTCAGATTTTTTCAGATGGGAGTACGTTGTGCTTCTTGGACATGGATATCTATGTCCCTCAATAGGGTTGGGAAATTTTCTACCATTATTTCTTCAGATATTTCTTCTGCCCCATTTCTCTTCTCTTCTCCTTCTGGGACACCTGTCACACGTATGTTTGCACGTTTCTTGCTATCCTTTAGTTCCTTAAGAGCTTGTTCAATTTTTTCCAAACTTTTCTTCATCTGTTCTTTTGTATGTTAACTTTAAGAGGCCATATCTTCAAGCTCACCAATCCTTCCTTCTGCTGCCTCAAATTTTCTATTATATGATTTCAGTGTTTTTAAAATTTCATTTATTGCACCATTCATTCCCATAGGATCTGCTATTTTTCTATGTATGCTTTCAAATTCTTCATTGTGCTCATCCAATGTCTTCTTAATATCCTTAATTTCTTTAGCCATCTCATTGAACTTATTAAGGACATTTGTTTGAACATCTGTGATTAGTTGTCTCAACTCCTTTATGTCATCTGGAGGCTTATCTTGTTCCTTTAACTGGGCCATATCTTTCTGTTTCTTGGTGTAGATTGCAATTTTTTGTTGGTGTCTTGGCATCTGACTTCCTAGATGCAGCTCTGGGTGCAGTTTCTCTCTTTAGTTTAGGGCTTCCTGCCCTTTCTCCCTTGCTGGTTTTGTAATAGGAGCAAAGGATGTAGTTGGTGGTATAAGCTGTGGAGGCTCAAGATCCCCTCATTGCCCGAAGGATCAATGAAGCTTCTCTCCACTTTCTCCTTTGCCAGGGGTAGGGACAGAGCTACAGCTGTGTGGAATAATCCAAGTCATGCAGGCCTAGACTGTAGCTGCCCAGAGAGACTGATGAAGCTTCATGTCCCCTTCTTCCCTGCCTGGGGCAGGGATGGAGCTGCAGGTGTGGGCAGCAATCTATGCAGTGCAGGTCCAAGATGATCACAGTTGCCCCATGTGGGAGGATCTGGGGTAGTCTAAAAGCCCCAGCGCTTAATGGGGTAGAACAGCAGCCCAAGCAGCAGCCGGAAGCCTCTCAAGTTATGCTGATGACTGACAACCATAGTGACATGGCTCCACCTCTCCCCTTCCCCTCCCCTCCCTGCTGCAGTGCAGCTCCAACTCTCTCCACCCCTCCCCTTTCCCCCATAGTACAACTCCACCTCTCCCTGCCTGCAAGAAGCTGCCTGGCCATATATGGGCACAAAACCTGCCTCCACCAATCGGAGGCTGCCTGGTCGCATACCAGCCTTCACCAATCAGAGGCTGCCTTGTCAAACGCCAGCCTCCACCAATCGGGAGTTGCTCTGTTGCACTCCCTCCTCCCCTTACCCCCACATGTTATAAGTAGCAGCGTTTTTCTAATAAAGTTAGACTTGGTCGCCCAGCCTCGTCTCCGGAGTCGGCGTAGTGCTCCGTTCGTCGCTCACCCCTCCACCAGCCACCCAGCCGCCTCCTCCCCCTTGCGTGCAGACTTTAGATTCCTGGCCTGTCGCACTCGGAGGCGCCTGAGCCCGACAGGCCCCGTTGCCCGGCCTGCTGTGTCCGGGGCACCCGAGCCTAGCTAACTCGGAGCCCTGAGCCCGGCGAGCCAAAACCCCCTCTCTCCCCCTTTTTCACCTTCCCCGCTGTTTCCCCTTTGCCTCCTATCTGGTTGGGGAGGGCCACTTGGAGGCTCCCTTGCCTCCTGACTGGCTAAAAGAGAGCCACCAGGAGGCAGATAGGAGGCAGCTAGCCGAAACTCCACGGCGCGCAGGGTCATCGCCGACAGCCGGTCCCTGTAGTCCGTATGAGCGAGGTCGTCGCCGAAGAGTGAACAGCGGACGACGACAGCCCCGGTAGATTTCTGATTATTCAGTCTGTGCCAGCTAAATGTACCTGCAGTTTCCTGGATAGGCTGTTGCAGGGCCCATCAGCTTCCTCCTTGCTAGAGGTAGGGCTGAAGCCTAGGCTAGGGCTGCATGCCAATCTGGGTGAAAGAAGCCAGTCTCTACTGTCCCTGTGATTTTCAGTCAGCCCAGCTTCCCCTCATGCTGGGGGTGGAGTCAAAATGGTGGCTACTGGCCTCCTTCTGACTTGGAAATGCTCAAACTTTAGCGGTTCTTAGGGTTATACTTTAGCCAGCCAAACTGACTAATCAGAAGCTGAAATTGGTGGCCAACCATTGATTCCTCCTGTTTTGGGGAAATGGAGCTTCCAATTCCAGTCGAGGAACAGCTCCTGAGGCAGCTTTTGCCTCCTGTGGAGGATGGGCACTGGCCTCCGTTGCATGGAGTGCTCTACTTATGAATCTTCTCTGCAGATGGGCAGTCTCTTCCTTCCATTCTTCCAAGGATGCTGCAGGATGCACTTCTGGTCTCTGGTAGCCCCCAAATAAGTGCTCGTTAGTTGTGGGTGATCACCAACTGCCCCATAGCAGGAGCTGATTCTTGGGGCTATTTACTCTGCAGCCATCTTGCTGGTTGTCAACTGAAATGATTTTTGACAGTAGGAAGTCAACCACACAATGATTCAATCGATGGCACTTCCGTATTCAGCACTGTCTTTTCACTGATACACATATTGCACCTTTTGAAATGATAGCATTATATTTTCGAATGATCTCTTCATAATTCAAACACCAATCAGAAGAATGGATGATAAACCATATACAGTGATGAAGGAGTGACAGTGTTTTCTAATTGGCTTTTTTTCTTAACATAGAAAGTTATTTGTTGTGTTTATCAGTGAAAGAGAATTTCATATGAAATACATTGTGAACATTTGAAAGAAAAGGAAAAAGATAATTTTAGATTACAAGATTTGTTTTTCCCACAATTGATTCCAAAGTTTGAACTAATTAATGACATCAGTTCAGCTTATGTGTGGGTGTTTTAATGCAACTTAACTTTACTTTTTATAGTCAACAGTTAGAGTCTTATAAATACTTTCATGTTTCTGTGCTCTGCTAATAAAATTATCACCTTAAGTATAAAACAGAAAAGGTACAATAACATTTGAAATGAGCTAAGATTTCCATATAGATTGACTTAACTTATTTGATTATTTAATGAGAAAAAATTGGAATTTTGTTAAAGAACGTAAGTGTCCATTATGTTACTAAACAAAGGGGATCATGGATCACTTATTTATTTGACAGTATTGTTTATTGTGTTTTCATTGACTCTTTACAAGAACTTAGATTTGTAGCTGCCAAAGAAAATTTAGATTGAAAAGAAATAGCTTCTGGCTTTAAATGGTTCCCACATAAGTAGCTCTGTACTATATTAAGCAAAATTTGATATATGAATTAATTAATTAAGTTAGCCCTTAAAGGTTATCTCTGAAGACCTTTAAGCTGTTTGCTAATGATGAGATTTACAAAAAATTAACAATGATTGGAAAATTATCCTGAAAATATGTGTTCTACTATATAATTCCCTGCATCTTGGCAGTCAGTTTTCACTCCCTGATGTTACTTGTTAGACTTAGTGCATTAACCCTGCTTCTCCAAGAAGTAGATGCCCAGATGCAATTAAATGTGAGAGAGATTTTTTGGGGAAATATCCTGTGTAGGATTAAGGAGAGGAAGCAAATAAAAAAGCACTTCAGAACACAATGGACACTTAAGAAGGCGAATGGGAAGGAAGGAACTTTAATATGAAGAATTTCAGACTTCAGGATAGTCCTGAGAAAATTTTGGCCAGGGTAGTTGGGGTTTCTTGTGCCAAAATCAGCTCTCTCAGAGGATTCCAATTTCCCACACCAGTGACCTGCTGTGCTCAGTAAATGGCTGGGAGGATGCCAGAAGAAAGGAGGCCTTGCACAAATGTGATCATGGATCCTGAGGGGAAGTAGCTGGTGCTGTCAGCCAACCATATTCCCTGCATCAGATGATCATGGCCACTGCTCAACATTCATTACAGAAGAATATTTTCTTTCTCAGAAAGGAAGGTCCCTCTAATTCTCCTGAAATATTTTAACTTCTATTTTGGATGATGAACTTAAGAATATTTGTTGCTTCTTAATTTGTAGATTGACTTTTTCTACTTATATAAGCACCAAATGCCTAGAATTCTTGTAAAGAATAAAATACTCTCTGAATACTCAAGATTCACCTTTACTGTTTATTTGAAATTTTGTGTGAACATTTTTTCTTTCTTATTCTTCTTAAACTAATCTTTCTTCCTGTCCATCTGCTTAGCTCCAGAGTTTTCATCTATTTTTTCCTAATGAGTATGAGTGAATTAATTGGCCATAAAGTTACTATACTGTTGGGGGGGACAACCAGCAAGACGGTGGCAGAGTAAGGAGTCCATGAGTCAGCTCGTGCTACAAGGCAGTTAGCAATCACCCAGAGCTATCTAAAGCACCAGTTTGGGGCCTCCAGGAGACCAGAGGAGCATCCTGAAACATCCTTGAAAGAATGGAAGGAGGAGACTGCCCACCTGCATAGAAGATTCATGAAGAGAGCACTTCATCGCGGAGGCCGATGCCCATATTCTACTGGCGGTACAAGACTCCTCCAGAAATACTCAGTGGCTGGAATTGGAAGCTCCATTTCCCAAATAATGGGGTAGGAAGAGATGGTTGGCCACCATTTTCAGCAACTGGCTAAAGTATACGCCTAAGAACAGCTAAAGTTTGAACCTGTCCAAGTCAGAAAGAGGCCAGTAGCTGCCATTTTAACTCCAACACCAGCTTGAGGAAAAGTGGGCAGACTGAAATTTGCAGTGATGGTAGGAAAATACTTTTTTCCACCTAGATGAGATTGTAGCTCTAGCTTAAGCCCCAGCCCGACCTCTGGCAGGGAGAAAGCTGGTGGGACCTGCTCCAGCCTCTCCAGGTAACTTCAGGTACATTTGGCTAGCACAGGCTGAATAGTAAGACACCTGGGGCTCCTTTCTAGCCACCCAATAAGAAAAGAGAGGAGATGTGTTTCCTCAGCCTTCCCAAGCAACTTCAGGCACTTTCAACTCACACAAACTGATTTGTAGAGCATCTTAAATTCCATCTCCACCCTTCCAACTCCATAGGATAGAAGGGGGCTGGAGTTTCTTCAGCCTCTCTGGGAAACTGCAGGCGCTTTCAGCCCACACAGACTGGATACTCAGGCACTTGATCTTAACCCCAATAGGTTAAGAAATGAGCTGTGTTTCCTCTGCCTCTCTGGGCACCTGCAGGTGCTTTTGGTCAAAAAGTATAGCTCCATCCCTGCCCCCAAGTAAGGTATGATCCTTAACCTTTCTAGGCAATGGCAGGCACTTTTGGCCTGCATGGCCTGGACTAGTGGGTACCTGTGGATCCACCTTCACCCCACAATAGGATAGGAGGGAGCTGGTGTTTCCTCAGCTTTTCTGGGCAAAGGCAGGCACTTTTGGCCTACGCAGACTGAACTGTTGGGCATTGGTGGTTCCATTCCCACCCCCTAAAAGGCAGAAGGGACAGTACTCCCTCAGCCTCTCAGGACAACTGCAGGCATATTTGACCCACATTAGATTGTTGGGCATTCTGGAGGGTCATCCCCACTCCTGGTAGGGAGGGGGGACAGTGCTATGTCAGTTGACCTGGGCAACTGGAGATATTTTGGACCCACATGGCATAGATTGCTGCCCACACCTATAGCTACATCTCCACCCCAGGCAGGGGAGGAGTCTTTCTGGGCAACTAGTCTAGGCTTGCATGACATGGATTATTACACATCACTGTGGCTCTGTTCCTACCCCTGGCCAAGGAAAAAGGTTGGAGAAGCTTCATAGGTCCCTCGGGTAACACGGGCAGCTTTAGCTTCCACAACTTACAGCACCAACTACATCCTTGGGTCCTACTAAATACCAGCAAGGTAAAAAGGGCAAGAATGCCCTAAACTAAAGAGAGAAACTGCACTGAGAATAAATAAATCTAGTAAGCCAGATGCCAAGACACCAACAAAAAATTATAATCTATACCAAGAAACAGGAAGATATGACCCAGTTAAGGAACAAGATAAGCCTCCAGATGACATAAAGGAGTTGAGACAACTAATCACAGATGTTCAAACAAATCTCTTTAATAAATTCAGTGAGATGGCTAAAAACATTAAGAATATTAAGAAGACATTCAGTGAGCAAAAATAAGAATCTGAAAGCATACATATCAAAATAGCAGATCTTATGGGAATGAAAAACACAATAAGTGTAATTAAAAACACACTGGAGCCATATAAAACAGATTTGAGGAGGTAGAATAAAGAATCAGTGAGTTTTAAGACATGACCTCTGAAAGCTAACATACAAAAGAAGAGATGAAGTAAAGAACGGAAAAAATTGAACAAGGTCTCAAGGAAATAACAGCAAGAGGTGTGCAAACATACATATCATTGGTGTCCCAAGAGAAGGGAAAAGGGGCAGAAGGAGTATTTGAAGAAATAATGTTAGAAAACTTCCTAACCTTATAGAAGGTCATAGATATCCATGTCCAAGAAGCACAACGTACTCCCATCCAAGTAAATCTGAATAGACCAATTTTAAGACACATAGTAATCAGAATGTCAAATGCCAAAGACAAAGAGAGAATTCTGAGAGCAGCAAGAGGAAAGCAGCACATAACATATAAGGGATAACCAATAAAATTGTGTCAATTTCTCATCAGAAACCATGGTGGCAAGAAGGCAGTGGTATGATATATTTAAGATACTGCAAGAGAAAAACATCCAGCCATGACTCTCATATCCAGCAAGATTGTCTTTCAAAAATGAGGACAAATTTAGAATATACACAGGTAAACAGAAACTGCAAGAGTCTGTAACAAAGAGAATGACTTTATAGAGCATACTAAAGGATGCTACAGTCTGAAAAGAAAAGACAGGACAGAGAGGTTTTGAAGAGAGTCGAGAAATGAAAATTATATCAGTAAAGGTACCTCAAAGTATCAAAAGAATGCTTAAAATAAAATATGACAGATAAAATCTAAAGGTCAAAATGAGTGAAATAAGAACTGCTTTTATAATAATAATACTGAATATTAATGGATTAAACTCCCCAATCAAAAGACACAGACTGGCAGAATGAATAAGAAAATGAGAGCCATCTATATGCTGTTTACAAGAGACTCACTTTAGACCAGAGAATACCCATAGATTGAAAGTGAAAGGCTGGAAAAATATATTTCACAATGCAGTAACCAAAAAAAAAAAAAAAGCTAGAATAGGTATATTTATATCAGATGAAATACACTTTAAAAGACACTAGTAAAGCACGATCTGAGGAGGAAGTCAGGAAAAAATTCCATTTACAATTGTGACTAAAAGAATCAAATATTTATGAATAAACTTAACCAAGGTTGTAAAACTACAATGCATTGTTAAAATAAATTTAAAAAGACATAATAATTTGAAGAACACTCCATGTTCATGGATTGGAAGACTAAATATCACTAAGATTTCAATTCTATCCAAATTGATATATAGATTCAATGCAATCCTGATAAAAAAAAATTCCACCAGCATTTTTTAAACAAATGGAAAATACAATTATCAAAACTATTTGGAAGGGTAAGGGTCCTGAATAGCCAAAAATATCTTAAAAAGGAAAAGCAAAGCTGGAGGACTCTCACTTCCAGACTTTAAATCATATTATCTAGCTACCATGGTAAAAACACCATGATACTGGCATAAAGATAAACACATAGACTAGTGAAAATGACTTGATGGTTCAGAAACAGACCCTCACGTCTGTGGTCAAGTGATTTTTGACAAGCCTGTTAAACCCACCCAGTTCAAGCAGAACAGTATATTCAACAAATGGTGTGGGGAGAACAGGCTATCCACAGTCAAAAGAAAGAAAGAGGACCCCTATCTCACACCTTATACAAAAATATATCAAAATTGATCAAAGACCTAAATATAAAAGAAAGAACCATATAGCTCCTAGAAGAAAATGTAGGAAAACATTTTCAAGACCTCATGGTAGGTGGTAAATTTTTAAAGGAGATAAGAGAAGGGCTGAGAAAGGCTACTGGTGCTTAATGTATGCAGAGTTTTAATTAACTAAAACTCTGTAAAAGTGGAAATGTATAGAGTGTGATGGTAACACATTATAGTGAGTAACAGCTGGTTTATAAATGAGAATGTGGCTAGAAAGTGTAGTCTAGGGATGTAAAGGTCAATTGAAAGAAAGCTAGAGGATAATCTAGGGTTTGAATAACTCAGTGGACTCAGAGGTGGATGAGAATTGTGGTTAATTGTACAGATGCAAGGGTGTCCTTCTATGAGCTAAAACAGATGAATGTCACAGTTTCAGGGTGATAGGGATGTGGAGAAGCATGGGAAAAATACAACTGTTGTGACAATGGACTGCAGCAAACAGCAATACTATAATATTTTGCATCTATGCCAACGATATACTGTGTTGATAGTGGGGTAGTATGGAAAAAGTGTGCCAAATATGCACTATGGACCATGGTTGATGGTAATAGTCTGTTGATATTATCTCATAATCTGTAACAAATGTTCCCACCATTTTGTGGTGTGTTGATGAAGGGGTGTTGTATGAGGATTCTACATATGTGCATGATTGTTTTGTAAGTTCACAACTTTTGTAATAAAAATATATTTTAAAAATAAATAAAGTAAGGTTTGGGGGGGAAATACACCAAATGTAAGATATGGACTACAGTTAGTTGTAAGATATTTATGATATTCTTTCATTATTTGTAACAAATGTCTCATAGCAATGCAAGGCATTGGTGGTGGGTTGATGTATGGGACCCCTGTATGATGATATTCATGTTTGTTTTGTAAGTTCACATCTTTTACTATACACTTATTGCTTATGTATGTTCATATATGAATGATACACTTCAATAAAATTTTTAAAAATGTAAAAATGTTACTATAATGTTTAAGAAATGCCTTCTACTCCTCTTGTTTTTAAGCATTATAAAAGGTTTCCGTATCAAATATAAGATGGAACAGTAAAAAGTGATGTATTAGTTAGCCAAACGGGTGCTGATGCAAAATACCAGAAATCTGTTGTCTTTTATAAAGGGTATTTATTTGGGGTAAAAGTTTACAGTCACAAGGCCCTAAAGAGTCCAACTCAAGGTATCAAAAGAGGTACTTTCTCACCCAGAGTCTCTGGCCACATTTTGATGCAAGATGGCTGCCAACATCTGCAAGTGTTGAGCCTTCCACTTCCTCTTAAACCTCCATGGTCTCAGCTCCTTCCAATATCAGCTATAGGCTGGGATAAGTCTCATCTCTCTCCTAGGGCTTGTTTCTCCCCGGGCTCAGCTGCTCTGCTCTCTCCACAAGGTCACCTACAGACTATCAGGCCCTCTCTCTTTGGGGCCTCTGCTGTGTCTAATGGAGCCTTCTCTCCTTCCTCACATATCGGCTTCTCGGTGTGTTTACTTCCTGCGGCTCCAATATCAAAAAACTCCAACTTTCTCTTCTGCCATGTCACTTTCTCTGCCATGTCCTACTGAAGTGGCCCAATCAAAGCCTTAATCATTATTTAATTAAGTAAAAGTGAAACCTCTGAATCCAATCCAATCTAATATGCCCAGAGAAACAGACCAGTTCACAAACATAATCCAATATTTATTTTTGGAATTAGTAAACAATATCAAACTGCTATAAGTGGTTAATAATTGATTTATATAAAAATTTATTTCCTTCTCATTGGATTTGAAAATCATATAAATTCTCTCATATAATGTAATTTATTTTCGTATTGATTTTAAAATTCACTGGATATAATAATATATGGTCTCTATCTTTTAATTAATTTATAATTGCAGTAATATTATTTTATAGTATATCCAAAAATGTTAAAATCAATCTCTTATAAACATGAAACTTGAAAATTTTAATAACAAACTCCTCAAAGTTAAGTACTTATCTTAGGCCCTTATATCTAATTTGAAAACACGGCTGAAGTGTAATTTATTCGTAGTTAAGGTTAGTTCTAACTATTTATTAGTGGAAGCTTCCCCACAGGTATTAAAGCAATGCAATTAATGACTTCTCAACAAATTCTTCATTGGGCCAGATATGTGTAATATTTATTCAGTAAAAATTAGTCATCTTCTTTTCAGGGAATATTTTACTTATAGTTAAAAGACAATATTAGTCCTAGACTAGTCTTAAGTTTTGTTGATTCTCTTCAGTACTTTAGGTAAATATGCATTTTAGTTTTGTTTCAAAGTTGTACTCATTCCAGACCAATTTCAGCCAACTTTTCCCCACTATTATTGCCTCTTTTTGCTACAGAACTGACTCTTGAAACAGACTTGATAAATTCAAATCCGGACTCTACTCAGGATTTGATAGCTGCGTAGTTGATAGATGTGTAAACTTGGACAAAATATCTTGCCTATCTGAGTCTCAGTTTCTTCTTTGAGAAAATTGAGATGATAATAAACCTACCTCATTGGGTTGTTGTAAACACTTAAAAGGTGCTTGGCACATATTGTTATGTAAATATTATTACAATTATAATTTTAATTTATTTTTATTCAGCTGTTGTTTTCTGAGTATATTAGTGTAAAAGATGAAAAATAAAATGAAGATTTTGTAGATAAAATGAATTTTAATTATTCTGTCAACTATTTTGGATGTCTTAGAAATTCATTGTTTAATAGCTCAAGAAACACTTATTCACTACTTACCATGAATAGGTGTACTACATAGATAATTAACTTATAAAAAATCACTATTTTGCAAAGTTGATTTGTTGGATGTTTTTCAAAGAAAATGAGTGGGTTTTTTTCTTTTGCTTATTTGTGTGTTCTAAGGTTTCTGAAATGAACAAATATTAGACATAGGATAACACACTAAAGGGTTATCATGACATTTTAAATTCAATTTTTATTTAGCTACATTTAACTACATTAAAATTCATGAGTTAAAATGGTTCTTAATTTCTGTTTTTTATCTAATTGGTTTTATATAAAATTTAAAGGCAAATTAGAAAAAAATTAAAAATATGTGATGTGATGCACATTAAAAAAAATATATATATATATATATATATATATAACTCTATTTTGTGCCTGATCATAATCTATTTGGATTTCTTTTTTATTTGATGAACCCAAAATAAAGCTCTCTAGAGATGTGACTTTTTCGTTCTTTCCCTTACGGATGTTCTAATCATACACACAAAATTTTATCAGAATTCATCTGATAAACCACCATTAGATGTTTCCTGGGGATTTTTTCACGTATTCTACATCTGTATTAGACACTTAACAGACAGAAATACCTATGCGTATTTTTAAATACAAGTGCCTACAATATAGATATGATGCATTATATTAAAGTAATGTATTCTAAAAATACATTGTTAAGCTGATATTTTAAATTATTAAAATCCTTATTCCTAAGGATTTTAACCTATTTTTATGAAACAATATGCTGGCTCTTTTTACATTATAAAGGGGAACCAATTGTGGTCATATTTACATGAAAGCACACATCACATTTTTTTAAATGGGTTTTTTTTTTTAATTGAATGCATACAATTACAATCAAATAACTACAATGAAAGGAAAAGAAAAAAGGACTGCCAATATGTGCATATTTTCCTATTCTTTAAAAGTGGTCCAAAATGCTCTGTTGTCAATCTATAGCAGCATTCATGTAAAAAAAAAAAGAAATGCAATATTAAACTGATGTTTAAAGATGCAAAAGAAAGCAAACACACCTGTGTGCTGTACATGTTCATGGCTAAATTCATCTGCTTTTTTCCTCCCTCCTTCCCTCCCTTTCTCCTTCCCTCCTTTCTTTCTTCCTTCCTTCCTTTCTCTCTCTCTTTCTCTCTCTCCTTCTCTCTTTCTTTCCACTTTGTGTCCTAAAAGTAAAAGGGAAAAAGCAGATGGTATTATAAATAGCTAAACTACTTAATGGAGTCTTCCAAACAAAAGGAATGGGTTTATTAAACCCATTAAACCCATTCAATATTTATGCTGTTAAAAAAAATGGGGTGGCTTCTCATTGAAAATTGAGTCAGCTTCTTCCTACTTTCTCCCAAAATACTTCCAAAGCAGGGAACATATGAAACTCATAAAAAGCACTAAAACTAAGACTAATAGAAAAACAATTCCAGAAAATGGGATAAATATCAACTAAATATAAATTACACACTAAATATAAATTACACTCATAAACACCATCAGTGGCAGAGCCTTTCATCACCTTATGAAACAACTGCAGCACTGCATGATTGAAAGAACATACAACCTTGAGTTTTTTCCCAGTGATTGACACTAATTCAGAAAAATAGAGTCTGTACCTAACAAAAACTTGAAAGGCAACTCTCTCTTATTTTCTTGTTGCTACCTTTATGAAGTAAACATTTGTTCTAGGTTACTACTTTCTACTCATCTCCACAATATCATTTCTTCATTTTTATTCAGAATACAATCTCTAAAAATTAATGTGGGAGGAAATATCAAGAGTTTGGTGGAACATTACCGCATGCTGAAGTACGAATTGCGAAGTATGGTGGGGATTGTACAAACGCATGTGGTCTGCCTTTGAGTTCCCGAGTCTCAAGCAATGGAAACAGGAAAGAATCATATTTTGGTGGGGTAGATTCGCCAGAAATTGCACTGGGAACCTGGAGCATTACAGGGTTGTCCACAAGTTATGAGAATGACTTTGGCCTCACCTGAGTGCACAGCGAGTGAAAAAATTTTATAATAAGAGAAAAAGTTGATTTCAACAAAAGAATTTTAAGAATGTGGAACTTGATATAAAAGAAAGGGAGATGAGCTTTGAAACTGATTGAGCAGCAGATTTTTCTTGTTAAATATGCAATTGCAAACCTGAATTGAAATATTAAAAATAATTTAAAATACAAAATAATATTACAAAATGTTATGAGCCTATATTGAAAGGATTTAAATTTCTTTTAAACCTGATTTTATAAAGATTATGATTTATATTCTTTTTAAACAATATAATTGTTATTCCTCAATTATAGCTGGCTTATCAAACACAAGCAGATATCTTTATAATATTTCTTGACTGATATAACTCTGTAAAATAGCATCTCTTTTAAATCATATTCTTACTGATTTTAACTTGAAATAACTTACTTGGAGGAAACAAATGTTTAAAATTGTGATGGGTTCTTAATGAAAAAAGGGAAGCATGTTTACATGGTATCTAAATTAATCAATGCTCATCATAGACTAATCAATGAATTAATAAATATAAATCTCTCATTATATTATTTTCATTAACTTAATCTATTTTAAACGGATGGTATTATAGAAATAAGTTCAAAAGGCTGAATTTTAATTATGTGTTTTTCTATTAACAAATATAGCAAATTGGAATTGTCCTGAAATTGTCCATTGTTCCAGAGTGCTGAGAGTTGTAATTTAAACTTTGCAATTTTTTTCTTCTGTTATTTCCAGTTAGCTCATCTATTGCCTGGGGCAATTAATACCTCAGAACATAGTAAACAGAGCCACATGAGCCAATAAGGTGGGACCAATTACTGGTATATTCCAAGTGACTAGGAATGTCCCTGGCACACATTATTTCATGACAAAATCAATGAAGACTGGAAGGTTTTTTTTTCTTGACCTATGGTGAATCCCTGTATTGTGTAAAAATTTAATTTCCTCTTGTTGAAAAAAAAATGGCATATCTACATTTTTATTTAATGTTTTATCTAACCATACTAAGTCTATATGTTTGAAACATGAACTAGCATATTAAATACAGTTTTTGTTGTTTAGACACTGGGTATTTCTGTTTTAAAATATCATTTATTAAAATATATAATACAATATTTCAACCTAAGTCAAATATTTCACTACCAATAAATATGGATATCATGATTTAAATGTTAAAAATGTTTAAATACAAAGTTGTTTTTCTCAAAACCTATATATATCTATATACAAAAAATTATTATAAATTTGAATTGCTTTCATTATTGCAATTTATAGTCTTTTCAAGTGAGCAGTTAAATCTTTTTTGTAACTATCTCCCTTAGGAAAATAAGAACTAATTAATATATGAGATACTTTATTGTAAAATTATATATTTTCAGGATTAATTTTGTAACACAAGTATAAGTACAAGAATGTATCAAAGTTTTAGCACTTTTTATGAAATTGTGAAAAGATGTATGAGAAATTAATGATGTATACTGGTGATGACCATGATGAAGCAAGGGTTTCTTGGACTTCAATCTGTTCTTAATTCTGCATCAGATACTTTCATATCACAATGTTTTCTGTCTTCCCCTGCGACTCTTTAAAAGCATCAGGAGCCTGAGATTACAAATATATTTTCTAATAATATATTATTTACCTTCTTGAAATAGGTAATGATGGAAGTGTTGATTATTAAGTAGACAAATCAATTATTGTATTTTAAAGTAAAACTTGATTGGGGAGTTATGTGTATGTTCTATGGTTTTCTAATTTATAAGGCATTGATATAATTAAAAGCAATTAGTTTTAGTTAAAAAGTATTTGATATCAGATGAGTAATATCTAAGTTGTATACATAAAGACAAGATTAGGATGCCTTGAATAAAAAATAAGGTAAAAACTATTTCCCCTGAAAAAAATACATTTTATGTGGTAGATTGCATTATGTACCCCAAAACATACATATTCTTAATCTTAATCTGTGTTCTGTGGGTTTGAACCCTGTGTAAATAGAACCTTTCCAAGATGTGATTTTTAGTTTGGGTGTGGCCAAAAGAATCAGGGTATGAGCCTTAATCCAGATTATTGATGGCCTTATAAAGAGAACCTGGAAGACACAGAAGAGAAAAAGGAGAGGTCATCGCCATGTGATGGGGAAGCCACGGAAGCCCAAGTATTGCTGGCAGCCAGCACCAGAATGCTATAGCCTTTGGGTAAAAAGCAAGTCTTGTTGGTGTCTAGATTTTGGACTTCTAACCTTGAAATCATAAGCCAAAAAATTCCCATTGTTTTAACCAACCCATTGTGTGGTATTTGTGGTAGCAGCTCTGGCAACCTAAGATGATGGTATAAATAAAAAGTGAGGCTTTTTATAACTTCCATACAAGAAGGAGCACTGATGTTTAATGTATATAGAATTCTTAAATAGCTTGACTGTAAAACTGTGGAAATGGATAGAATTGATGGTAACACATTATAGTGAATGTAACTAACATGGCTGGCTTATAAGTGTGACTGTGAATGAAAGGGGAAGTTTAGGAAGGTAAATGTTCATTTAAATAACGCTAGAGAAATAACTACAGACTGTATAACAATAGTGAACCCAGAGGCTGATGAGGATTTTGTTTAATGGAACAAATATAATAATGTTCTACTATGAAGTAGAACGCTTATACATCGCTATTGCAAGGTGGTACGAATATGGTGATGCATGGGTAAATACAATTAATGTAACTTATGGACTATAATTAACAGCAATATTGTACTATTCTTGCATTGGTGTCAAAGAAGGTACTGTATCAACATAAAGGTCAGTAATAGAGGTGTAGGGGATATATGTTTCTTGGACAGAAAAGTTGTTTGTAGGAACTAATTGAGGTAGGGAAGAGAGAAGAAAAACATTGGGGGGTGTCTACTGAGTTCATTTTGTACCTATTAATCTTGGGATGGAAGTCTCACTTTTAATTGAAAGAGTCTCTCCTAATACAGTGGAAAGAAACAATTTCTTACTTTCTGATCATGACCAATTCCTCAATTTCTGCCATCGCTCATACTCTCTTGTCCATAATTAAGAATTTTGCTCCTAAAATTGTGTGTCTTTGCCACATCAATAAATTCTCCACCATTAAGAATATATTTTATCAACAAAGAAATGTGTAGTAGAACCATGTAAAACCCTCCGTGGATCCCACATGCCTGTCCAACCCAAGCTACCACATCTTTTTTTAATTCCCAGGGGAATTGCACCAAAGTGCCACCCATACTCTCAGGCTCACAACTTTTACCACTTAAACTCTCCTCAACTTATTCCAATTGGACTTTCTTGTCAAGGTTTCCTTGGTTCTCTATTTTTTCCCTTTTCTTTCTACATTCTACTTAGTTTCATTTATCCAATATCATTGTTTCCTTAGGATTCTTAAATTTGTCTTCAATGAATTTGTGAACTAAAATAGTATTTTAGAGTGTGTCTTAATTTTCCAGGGTTTCTATGACAAGTAACACACAATAGGCTAGCTGAAACTACTGGAATTTATTGCCTCACAGTTTCTGAGCTATAAGTCCAAAATCAGGTCTTGATAGGCCATGCTTTCTCTCAGAGTTGGTAGTTTCCTGATGCTGGCTTCCTTCAATCCTTAGAGTTCTTGGGATTGCATATCTGCCTCTGTAATTTGTCAATACCCCACTCCTTGTTCTGATTTCTTCTGACTTCTTGCCTCTTCCATAGACAAATGCCTTTGCTCATAAGGACTTCCAGCTTTATGGATTAAGGCCCACCCTATATTAATTTGGTCTCATCTAAAAAGGATCTTTGTAGACACTATTTACAAATAGGTCCATACCTAACTAATAATAAGTCTTTAAGGCTTCTATTTACAAATGGGTTCACAACTTCATGAACTGAGATTAAGAATTGAACATGTCTTTTGTGGGTGAAATGATTCAATACCTAACAGAGTGCAATTATGATGTTAATAAGTGTAAGTATTCTAAAGTTTTCTTTATTCAGGTCTGTTCTCAAAATATTCTCTGATTACCATTCTAAATCAATATCCTTTGTCATTATATATTCTTTTATCATGCTTTATGTATTTGCATGAGTTTTATCACTAGCTGATGTTTTATTATACAATTATCTGTTTTTCTATTTATTACCCATTTTCAACCAAATTGTATGATACAAGTTGGGCAGGGAAAATGTATTGTTCACCATTGTATCCCCAGCACCAAAAACAATGAACTGGCATAGAATAGGTGCTCAATAACTTTTCTTTTAATTTATTTTTTTCTTTATTAGAGAAGTTGTGGGCTTACAGAATAATCATGTATAAAATACAGTATTCCCATACCACCCTAATAGAAACACCTTGCATTGCTGTGGAACACTTGTTACAATTGATTAAATCACATTTTCGTAATTGGACTATTAACTATAGTCCATGGTTTAACTTAGGGTACCCTGTGTAGTGTAGTTCCATGGATTTTTAAAAAAAATTTTCATTACATTACCATATACACAACCTAACACTTCCCCTTTTAACCACACATATATATGCTGTTAATAATGTTCACAATATTGTGGAACCATCATCAACATCCATTACCCAGACATTTCAATCATTCCAAATAGAAACCTTGTACTTTTTAAGCATTAACTTCCCATTCCTTATCCCTCGTCACCCTCTGGTAAACTATATTCTAGAGTCTGACACTATAAACTTGCTTATTCTAATTATTTCATATCAGTTAGGTCATATAATATTTGTCCTTTTCTGTCTGGCTTATTTTACTCAACTTGATATCTGCAAGGTTCATCCATGCAGTCACATGTATCAGAACTTCATTCCTTTTTTATGGCTGACTAATATTCCACTGTATGTATATACCACATTTTATTTATGCATTTGTCAGTTGATGGACACTTGGATTGCTTCCATCTTTTGGCAATTGTGACTAATACTTCTATGAACATTGGTGTGCAAATATCTGTTCAAGTCCCTGCTTTCAGTTAATTTAGGTATATGCTTAGTGGGAAGGGGATTACTGGGTAATATAGTAATTCTATACTTAACTCTCTGAGGAACCACCAAACTGTCTTCCACAGTGTTTGTACTATTTTACATTGCCACTAGAAATCAGTCAGTATTCCTCCTTCTCCGCATCCTCTTTAACACTTGGAGTTTTCCATTTTCCATTAGATTTGCTGTGAAATAATGTCCCATTATGGTTTTGAGTTGCATTACCCTGATGGGAAATGAGGTTGGGTATCATTTCATGTAATTTCTGCTAATTTGAATCTCTTCTATGGGGAGATGTCTATTCAAATATTTTGCCCATTTTTAAAAATAATTTTTACTTTTTATTTTTAAAGGAGCTTTAGATTACATAAATGTTACATCAAAAATATAGGGGATCCCCATACACCCCACCCCCTCTCCTCCCACACTTTTCCCCATTAAAAACATCTTTCATTAGTGTGGTACATTTGTTACAATTGATGAACATAGTTTGCATAATGTTTTATACTTTGCACTGCACAAATTTATAGGTTTTGACAAAATGTATAATAGCTGGTATCCATCATTGTAATATCATGCAGAACAATTCCAATGTCTCAAAAATGCCCAATGTTACACCTATTGTTCCCTCTCCCTCCCCCCAGAACCTCTGATGATCACTGTCTTTATATCAATATTACAAGTACTTCCATTACTAGAACAATAATAATTCTACTTTAGTCTGCAGTTGCATTCCCCCCTTATATTTGTTCATCTTGGGGATTTTGGGTTGGTGATGTCCAACTCTGCTTCCAATTGAGAGGGGTCTTAGATCCCACATGGCAGATTGGACTGTTTGTTTTTTTGTTAGGCAAAAAGATTTCTTTATATATTTGGGATATTAAAACTTTGTCAGATATGTAGTTTCCAAATATTTTCTCCCATTGTGTAAGCTGTCATTTTACTTTCAGATAAAGTCCTTTAATGAATAATTTTTTAAAAAATTTGATGAGGTTTTATTAATCTATTTTGTCTTTTATTGTGAATCCTAAGAAATCATTGCTTAACACAAAGTCCTAAAGATGCTTCCTTAAGTTTTACTCTAGAAGTTTGGTAGTTCTGGCTCTTATATTAAACTTTGACCCAATTCGAATTAATTTTTGTATATGGTGTGAGGTATGGGGTCCTCCTTTTTTTCTTTCTTTTTCCTAATGGAGATCGAGTTTTCCCAGCACCATTTGTTGAAGCCACTATTCTTTCCCATTGGAGTGCTCTTTGCCCCGTTGTGAGCCGTAAATGTGAGAGTTGTTTCCTAAGCTCTTAATTCGATTCTATTGGCCCACATGTATGCATTTGTGCCAGTAACATGCTGTTTTGTTGACTGTGGCTTTGTTATACATTTTAAGATTGGGAAGTGTGAGTTCTCCAACTTTGTTCTTCTTTTTCAAGATAGCTTGGCTATTTGGGATCCCTTACCCTTCAATATAAATTTGATGATTGGCTTTTCCATTCATACAAAGGAGGTTGTTGGAATTTTGTTTGAGATTACATTGAATCTACAAATTGCATTGGATATGACGTCTTAACAATATTTATTCTTCAAATCCATGAACACACTGTTTTACCACTTATTTAGATCTTCTTTGATTTATTTTAGCAATGTTTTGTAGTTTTCTGTGAAAAATTCTTAACACATTTGGCTAGATTTAATTATAGATATTTGATTCTTTTAGTTGCTATTATAAATGGAATGTTTTCTTCATTTCTTCTTCTGACTATTCTTTCCTTGTATATGGAAACAATACAGATTTTTGGGTGTTGATCTTGTACCTTGCCACTTTGCAGAATTCATTTAATAACTCCAAGATTCTCCAGAATTTTCTGCATATAAATTCATGTCATCTCCAAGTAGGGAATGTTTTACTTCTTCCGTTCTGATTTAGATGCTTTTAATTTCTTTTTTTTTTTTCCTAATTGCTTGGCAAGAACTTCCAGTACAATGTTGAATTACTGTGGTGACTGTGGACATCCTTGTATTGTTCTTTATCTTAGAGGGAAAGCTTTCAATCTTTCACCATTGTGACAGTTCAAAGTTTTTGTAGATCCCAGAAAAAACCATGTCCTTAGAGCTAATCCCTTCTTGTGCTGGTAAAGCTATTGTAGATGGGAAATATAGATTAAATAATCTGTTAAGGGCCTTTGATTAGATTTCATGACCCAGGGGAGTCTTAATCCTTTTACTGAAGTCCTTTATAAATAGTGTACTATTTATAGTAGACACAGGAAAAAGAGTGGCAGAGGTGGAGAGAGGCATCCAGAAGTTGATGCATCCAGGAGAGAGAAAAGCCCTAGGCCCTGAGGAGAGGAGAGAGGTGAGTGCACCAGCTTTGTGTCTTGTCATGTGCCTAATCTCCCATAGCTGTGACTTGCTGTGACCGCACCTCTTCATGATGCCTTGATTTGGACACTTTCACAACCTCAGAACTGTAAGCTTTTAACCTAATAAATTCCCATTATAAAATCAAACACATTTGTGGTACATTACTCCCAGCAGTCTTTAGCAAACAAAATATGCATTAAGTATGATGTTAGCTGTGGGCTTTTCAGATATGCCCTTTATCATGTTGAGGACATTTCCTTCTATTCCTAGTGTCCTAAGGGTTATTTTTTAATCAAGAATTGGTGCTGGATTTTGTCAAATGCCTTTTCTGCATCATTTGAGAATATCATGTGTGTTTTTTTCCCTTCAGTCTGTTCATGTGCTGTATTACATTAATTGATTTTCTTATCCTAACCACCCTTGCATACCAGGGATAATCCCACTTGATCATGGTGTATAATTCATTTAATATGCTGTTGGATTTGGTATGCTAGTATTTTGTGAGGATTTTTGCATCTGTATTCATATAAGATAATGGTCGATAGTATTCTTTTCTTGTGGTACCTTTATCAGGGTTTGGTATGAGGGTGATGTTGGCTCATAGAATGATTTAGGGTGTGTTCATTCCTCTTCAAATTTTTGGAAGAGTTTGAGCAGAATTGGAGTTAAGACTTCCTGGAATGCTTGGCAAAACTCTTCTGTGAAACCATACGGTCCTAGGCTTCTCTTTCTTGGAATGTTTTTGATTACTGATTCAAACTCTTTACTAGTAATTGATTTCTCAAGACCTATTTCTTCTTTAGTCAGTATAGGTATTTTGTGTGTTTCTAACTATTTGTCCATTTCATCTAGGTTATCTAATTAATTGGTATATGGTTGTTCAAAGTATCCTTTTATAGTCCTTTTTATTTCAGTGGCGTTGGTAATAATGGTCCCCTTTTCTCTTATGAATTTCATTATTTGTACCCTCTTTTTTTTCTTTGTCAGTGTAGCTAAAGGTTTGTCAATTTTATTGAACTTTTCCAAAAGCCAACTTTTAAAAAAATTCTCTTTATTGTTTTATTGGTCTCTATTTCATTTATCCCTGCTGTAATCTTTTTTTATTTCTTTCCTTCTGCTTGTTGGGTTTAGTTTGCTCAATTAGAGCACTATCTAATATTAATACCAGCTGAAAAGTAGCAGATTAAAAATAATTTACTTAAAATCTTCATGTTTTTATAGGAAAATATTTTACTGCATAGCTGGTGTAAAAGGGTTGGCTTTTAAATAAATTATGAGTATTAGCTAAGGCCCTCAGAAACTGAAGAGAGAGATAAAGTATTCTCTGAGAAAATTAGAGAAATATATTTTTTCTTCCTGAAACAGAAGAGATACAGAATTATAATGGGAGGTCAATACATGGAAATATATCTAAATGCTGAGATGTCATGGACTGGTGACCAGATAAAGTGAAGTAGCCCATAAAAAATGTGTTTTTGGAGGGAAGCCAGAATTGTAATTGTTAGCACTTTAAAATTCTATTTGAATCCATTTATGTTGTTTGGACATAAATATATCTTCCATTCTGCCCATCCCCATTCCAAACTTTAGTGTAAGCTTCTACATTTAAATGCTTCCTGGAAGTGTATGTGTATGCATGTGTGTAACTGTAATAGCTGTGTCAACACAAGGGGGAACAGATATAGCAACTGCAGGGTAGTGAGATCATTCTTAAATGGAGATAATTCATTAGGAGTAGGAATTCTAAACAGAGATGATGAAGCAAACTTAAAAGTTTCCCCTAGGATTTTATGAAATATATAAAAAGGGCCTTGAGATTCTATAGTACATAAGTTTTTAGTTTTTCTTTAGGATTTAACTGCTAAGGTACAAATCTCCTTTGTGAAAATTGTAAACTGCTTAAAGTCTTAGAACATGTCTTATTCATATTGTGTAATGGTTACACTGACTAAGCTGGCCCCCTGGAGTGTAATGAGAAAATAAAAACTTTTATCTTGTTCTCCCACTGTTTATGTTTGGTTGCTGGGGTTATAGCCTAATTTCCTGTGGCTGAAATTAAAGGCAGGGGTCTTGTTTAGTTATCTATTGTTGTGTAATAAATGACCTCAAATGTTAGTAGCTTAAAACAAGACACATTATTTCACGATTTCCATGAGTCAGGAATCCAGGCATGGCTGACATGGGGAACTCTGGCTCCAGGTCTTTTACAAAACTGCAATCAGACATTAGTTGGGGCTCATCTTTAGTCTTGATTGGAGGTAGACCTACTTTCAAACTCAATATAGTGGTGTTATAGGATTTATTTCCTTAAGTAATGTTGGACTGAGGGCCTCAGTTTCTTACAAACTGTGATCAAGAGGCTTCCCTCATTTCCTTGCTGTATTAACCTCTTCAAATAGTATATCTCAGCATTCTAGCTGGCTTTATCAAATGAGCGTGCAAGAAAGTAGAGAAAGACTACCAGAAAGACAGAACTAATGATCATTTGTAACTAATGTCAGTAGTAACGGTCCATCATTTTTGCCATATTCTATTCATCAGAAGCAAGTCACTAGATTTAGCCCATACTCAAGGGGAGAGGATTATACAGGGGTTGAACACCAGGAGGCAAAATTATTGCAGGTATTCTTAGAGGTTGTCTACTACAACCTGTGAATATTTTGGTGGTTCGTAGGTAATAAAAAAGAAATCTGATCACCTCAAGTCATAAAACACAGTCTCAATTAGGCATTTGAATGTTTAGTCAAGTGTGTTTGTCAGAATTTTAAATTTAATTTGTTATAAATCCACCCATTTTCTTCACGATGGCCTATTGGTAAAGGTAACTGGTTGACTTTTCTCTTTTCTTATCTGACATTTTTATTCCTCCTATTCAAGACTGCAGTTTTGCATGTCTTGAGATAGCATTCACATTTTATTTAGCAGGAATGAAGCCTTCTGGAGTCGTGGAACATAGATATCCTGCCCTTTCCTGTAATGATAATGAAGATTTATGAGAAAATGGAGTAGGAGGAAAGTTATAACTCACCTTACTCTTTTACTGATACAACATTGGTGCCCCATGGACTTGACAGATATTTTAATCTGAATTTCTTGTTTTGGAAAATTTTGTGGATGTTTCCCATCATTCAGGGAATTAGTAATCAGTCATCTATTGATGCCTAGATAAGGGCAAATACATCTAAAATGTTTTCCATTGTTTTCTCCTTCAGTCATACCGTATCTAGTGCAACACCCTAATTTCCCTCTGCTGAGGTTTTTAATACCCCAAAGCAGTTTGATAGTATCCCAGGCAAAACCATATCAACTCTATTGTAGCATGACACATATCTGGTACTTGGTAAAAACAGACGCTTTATGCCAAAAAGCTCTGGGAGGGCAGACCACCCAGAGCAGCCATCTTACTTTCACTTGTGTGTCAAAGCTGCTAGTCATAGCATCACTACCCCTTTACATATTCCTAGAGGAATAAAACCCAAGTACACTCTTCTAAGAACATTAATTAAGCCCTTTGAGTGTTCTTAAAGTTCCTGAAAGCAGACACACCTTATTTTCTTTTACTCATAAATAGAGTGGTATATTTTGGGGAGGGATTCGTTTAAAATATGCCAGAAGGTGTATGTTTGAAGTTGATAGGACTGCTTCAATCATAAGTTAAACAAATTTGGTTTGATATTTGATCAAGTCTTAGAAGAAATAAAATTAAGCAAGAGTCACTTAAAATTTGTCATCTGGTTAAAGTTCTAGTGATCAGTGATGACACCAGTGATAAATTTATTAGAGGAGATAGTCTTGCAATGAAAGACAAGCAAAGGCAAAATCCTCTTCTGAAACTGTGAATATGACTTAAGGTAATATATTTCTAGATATCTACAAAAATTTTTGGAAGAAACAAACTCAAGGTAGATAGTAAAATCTTCTGAATGTTTCTTTTTATGCAATATGTGCAAATATAATTTATCCCTAACAGTATTTAATGATAACTTCTAGATTTGTAAATTTAAGAGGATGTGGTTCAATAAAAGCATCCAAGCTAATGCAAAAAAAGGTCTTTTGAAGGAGTGGATGTAGCTCAAGTGGTTGAGTGGAGCACCTACTTTCCATGTATGAGGTCCCGATTTGGAACCCTGGTACCTTCTAAAACCAACCAACCAAACAAACAAACAAAAAAGTGAAAAGACCAACTATCATCGGGGAGTGCCTGCTTCCTATGTATGAGGTCCTGTGTTCAATCCCCAGAACATTCTTAAAAAAAAAAAAAAGGTCCTTTGAGTGTTCTTAAAACTCCTGTCTTGTAGGAACTTAGGGCATACCCTAGCCTTCTCCCTAAATACTTTATTATCCTCCAATTCCAGAAATCTTTGGTCCCAAGGCTATGAGTGAGCAGTGAATGTGGAAGAGCCATTTAAACATTCTTAAAATTATCCTTTGAAAATTGTGCTTCAGAGTCTTGTACCTTACTTTGGAATATAATATTTATTATCATAGTGCCTCTATAAACTGTCTTTTACATATAGGTGCTTAATACATATTTTTAATAAATGAATGTTATTAGGATGATTATTTAATTATTTAAGGATATTTTATTGGCTAAATAATTTCTTGGGAAAATTAATTGTAGGATGCTTTATATGCTAGACATAAGGCTCCCAGATAGCCCATAAAGCATTTTCTTAGCTGATTTACCCAGAAGCAGACTCCTGAGTTGAGGAGAAATTTACAAATGATTTAGTGAGGAAGTGCTCTAAAGGTAGATCAGTATGGAAGCGGAGGAAATAGAACAAAAAACAGAAGGGAGCCAAACAAGGAAGAGAAATCAAACTAAGTTATATAAAGGGTAACTTAAGCACATAGGGAAACTCTGGAATGTCAGCCTCTAAGGCAAATAAATTGGGTCTTACTTTTGTCACATTCTTGTCACTCATTGCTTAAGGGCAGCCTCAGAGAGAAATAACTTATTAGTCATTATCTCACTTTCAGAGAATGTCAGCAAAATAGACTTCAGTAGCCTTGTTGATCCTTCTCCTAAAACAGACACAAAATGTCAAAGGAATCCCAGGGCATCTGGATAGAGTACCAACAATGCAATACAGAAATGTTTCAAGTAAACATGAGCATTGAAATAAGTTTTCCTTTAAACCCTACCAGACATTTTTTATGTATTTGTCAAATTCACTCTGTTATACCTTGTCACAAATTGATTTTAGAAGGGACAAATTGTATGAATCCAATTATTTATGAGAAATGTCTTTTCCTGTAAATAACTATTGTGGAAAGGGAGGTGGGCAGTGGAAGGAAAGGAAGAAAGGAAGAAAAAAAGAGAAAGGAGGAAGGAAGGAAGGAA
>PVKH010000963.1:9450-27744 GCA_004027955.1 Chaetophractus vellerosus | reverse complement strand
CAGGTTGTCAGGTAATAGGTGGGGACGGCTGAGATCTAGGCCAGAGCAGTATGGTGACACCTGGCTTCTCTTAATTGGGAGAAAAGCTTCTCCCCCAGGGTTACTGCAAGGAGCTTCTGTTTAGGGGAGAAACACCAGCACCCCTGCGCCTTCCTTCCCCATACTGCTTAGCTTCAGTGGGGGCCTACGCCACCCATCTAAGAGAAAACCAGGCAGATGAGGAGCCTGCAAGGTGAGAGGCTGGAAACCGACACCCAAGGCCCAGCTTTTCACAAACAAGAGGCTTTATTTTATACCGTTAAAAAAATATCAAGGCTAGCATATTCACATAATAATGAATTTTAGGGCTGGTTTTGTAGTGGAGGTACTTGGTGAATTTGAAACTTATACCTGTGGCACAAAAGGAAAAGCAACTGGAATCTCTGGAAATTGCTCTACCTCCAAACGTCTCCACTTACATATATATATACATACACATGTATATATACAACCATACAAGAATATGCATATATAATACATATACTTATAAATATACACACACACACATATATATACTTATCATACATATATAGCCACTCAATAGATCAGCCCCTTGGGAGCTCCAAGCAAAGAAAGAAAAGGTCACAAGAGCTTGGCGAAAACTCCTTCCTCTTGGTCTCTGAGCTGGGTTCCATTTCCTGTCCCATTAAGAGCCTTAACTGTCCACCTCACACCCCCTAGTAGGGCTACTATTAAAAAAAAAAGGGGGGGGATAAGAAGTGCTGATAAGGATGTGGAGAAATAGAAACCCTCGTACATTGTTGGCAGGAATGTAAAATAGTGGTGTCTCCATGTAAAACAATTTGGTGCTTCCTCAAAAAGTTAAACATAGAAACACTGCATGACCCAGCATTCCCACTTCTAGGTATATACCCAAAAGAGTTGAAAACAGGGACTAGGAGAGATATTTGTACACAAGTGTTCACAGTAGCATTAGTCACAATAGCCAAAAAGTGGAAGCAACCTACGTGTCCATCAACAGATGAATGGTTAATAAGCTGTGGTATATCCATACAATGGAATAGTAGTCAGCATAGAAAGGAGACAGTTCTGATACATGTGACAACATGGATGAGCCTTGAAGTCATCATGTTGAGTGAAATTAACCAGACACAAAAGGACAGTTATTGTATGATTCCACTTACTTGAAATAGCCTGAATGTGGAAACTCACAGAGAGAGAAAGCAGGGTACAGGTTGCTGGAGGTAGTGGTGGGGGGTTGGGGAGTTGATGCATGATGAGTGCAGGGTTTCTGTTTGGGGTGATGGAAAAATTTTGGTATTGGATGGTAGAAATGGTAGCACAACATTGTGAATGTGATTAATGCCACTGAATTGTATGCTTGGGAGTGGTTGAGATGGAAAATTTTTGGTTGTCTATATGTTAATACAATTTTAAAGAGAGAGAGAGACTAAAGAGACATGACAATTACATAATATTCATGATCCTAGACTGGATCTAATAATGGAGGAGAAAATGTCCAAAGGGATATTATTGGGACACTTGAAAGAACTGGAATATAGACCACATGCTTTATATCAACGGTAAATTTCTTGAACTTGATAGCTGCACTTAATATGGTTACCTAAATGAATAACCTTGTTCTTAGGAAATGTGCATGGAAGTATTGTCTTTTTTTTTTTAAAGATTTATTTATTTTATTACATATCTCCCCTTCCCCCCCGCTGCGGCGATGCACCGAGAGTGGTCACTGCGCAGGCGCGGCTTTCCCCGCTTGTGGGTGGCTTCTGCTTCCATTCACGGCCGGCTTTCAGTTCGCGGGTGGCTGGCTGCGCTCCATTCGCGGGCGACCTGCCCTGCCCGTGGCGGCTTTTGCCCTGTCCGTGGCAGCTTTTTGCCCTGCCCATGGCGGCTCTGGCCTGCCCATGGCGGCTTGCCATTCTCAAGGCGGTCTGACCGCTAGGAGAGGTCCCCGGGAATCGAACCCGGGGCCTCCCATGTGGTATGCCAGTCCCCTATCCAGTGGGCTATTGAGCCGGCCCCAGTATTAAGTCTTAAAGAAGCATGATGTATGCAATCTACTCTCAAATGTTCAGGAACTAGATAGATAGATAGATAGATAGATAGATAGATAGATAGATAGATAGATAGATAGATAGATAGATAGATAGAATAATATAGCAAATGTGGTAAAATGTTAAAGCAAAATGTAAATCTAAGTATCTAGGCAGGGGGTATGTTGGTTTCAATGTATTGTTTTATATTATTTTTGCAACTTTCCTATAGGTTTTCCAAATAAAATGTTTTTTAAAAAGATCATTAGCAGGAAGCGGATGTGGCTCAAGTGGTTGGGCATCCATCTACCATATGGAAGGACCCGGGTTCGATTCCCAGGACCTCCTGATAAAATTTTTAAAAAGGAGAACAGGCAAGCTGGGCCTGCTTGTGGCAAGCTAAGCCACGCAGCAAGATGATGACACAACAAAAGAGAGATGATGCATGGGAGAGCCAAGGTGAGACATGCCCAAACCCAGAAACTGAGGTGGCACAGTGACAGGGTGCCTCTCTCTCACATCAGAGGTCCCTGGGATCGAATTCCAGAGAGAACTGGAAGAGAAAAAATGAGAAGAGAAGGCAAGAAAAAGACACAGAAGATCACCCAGCAAATGGACACAGACAGCAAGCCGGGCTGGGGGGGGGGGGCGCGGGTCAGGGAGAGACTCATAGAACTGTATACCAAAAAGAAAAAATAAAGTCAATTAAAAAAAAAATTGACCTTTAAAAAAAAAAAAGATCATTAGCTATCAGTCTCTCCAGCTGAAAGGCCCAGTCCAAATCAGTTCACAGGAGATGTTTCCAGATAATGTTAAGTTCTTAAGAAACCTGTTTCTGGGAAGCTGCTGTGGCTCAAGTGATTGGGCTCCCGTCTACCGTACAGGAGGTCCAGGGTTCGATTTAAATCTTAAAACAAAAAAACAACCTGTTTCCTTTGGCCAACACAACATTTTACCTTAATTTTGAATTCTATATAGATCACCAGAGCTTGCCCACCCACATGGGCCCACTGAGGGCTGAGGGAGGGGAAGAGAGTACGGCAGTCTCCTGAGGTTCTGGCTACTTAGATCTGGCCTTTGCCAGCAATGCCAACATTACATCCGTATGAGCCTTCTGGGCCTTGCCTTAACCAGCAAGTGTTCAGAACCTGATCTCAGCTCCTTCCTCAATGAAAAAAGTCTAACAGTTTGGCAAGGCGCACAGTTCGGTGTTCTGACTTGCATTCTGAGCCTTTGAGCACGTGCCAAGGCCAGGACCCCTCCCCCGCTGATAATCCAAGGACAGATGACTCCATCGATCACGGCTCTCCAGGCACCTACTGATAAGGTACAGGGAAAGAGCGCAATAAAGGGCAAATATCGGACAACCAGCCAGAAACACCACCAGGAACATGAACTTGCTGGACAGAGACCAAACAAGGATCTGGTAGCCGGAGTCCAGGAGCCACTCTGTGGACCTCCCATCACTTGGCCCCTGCAACTTCCAAATGAAGAGAGCACAGTGGGATTGTCTCAAAGCAAGAAAGCTGGTGGGTGTGATGTCTTGGGTTCCAGAAGGCTGCTCTGTTTGAGGTTATAGAAGCAGTGAAATAGGTCTACACAGCCTCCAAGATGTCTTCTAATTGCTGCCCACACAGAACCTTTGCCTGTTCCACCCTCTTGTGAAGAGCTGCCCCTTTCCCTTTGTCTAATTGGCACATACTGTTCCTTTAGTTCCCAGCTGAGTCCTCCCCAGGTCGACTGACAATGTGAACCGTGCTCCCTGGAGTCGTGCAAGACAACAGCTCTGACTTTCCTCCTGACAAGTCCAAATCCCTCTTAGAGCTCCAGGACCCCTCACTGCTTTCAGAGAGGAAGTGATCAATATCTGTCTCCTCAACTAGTCTAGAAGCTCCTTGAGGGCAGGGACATATCAGGTCTTTCATTGGTTTGTTTTTTTCAGTGATAGCTCCAGGCCTGGCACAGAGTAGATTCTTAATAAATAGATGTTGAAAGTATGAACAAATTCCCATTTTCCGAACCCCTTGCCTGTCACAGGCCAGCCTCTCTACTTGGGCCATTAAAGCCTTTAGTCCTGAAGCACTGTCTTTGGAAGCAGACATTACCTCTAGGTTAGCACTTTTTCTCTGTCTTGGAAAGTCTCCCTCTAGGAAAGCAGTGCTGAGTGACTCTGCTGCCTGGAACTAAAAACTCCCCAAGGCCCCTTCCCTCCATATCCAGCTCCTGGCATCCTCCAGACAAACTGGCTGCCCTGCCTCTCCCATTTGGATGCCCTTTCCTAGCATCTATTTCTTTTTTGAACTACCCCTGATGTTCATTGTGATCCAAATCTATGAATATGGAATTGTGGGGTGTGAGTGAGGATAGGGAGGGAAAAGGGGTGAGGGAGGTGGGCTCGAGTGCCCTGGGAGGCCATTTGCTGGCCAGCATGCCACTGGGGATGCTTGACCATATTCCTCTCCAGAACCAGTGGCCCTTGTTTAGGAATCCAGTATTTTCATGACGATATTGAGAATAAACTTAATTTCTATAAACCAAATCACATTTTTCCATCAACTTCTATCAGTCATTGAACATGAAAATGAATTCTCATATAAAAAGCTTTGGTCCCTAAGAAATAATACAGATCACAACAATAATTTACCAAGTTTATTTTAATCATAACCTTGAAAACCTAGGTACTTCTGATGAAACTTGGTAAAAACCACTCCAAATGAAAACTCGGTACCAAAACCTAAAGGAATTGCTGAATCTTCTCTTCCTTTTAGCCACTCTTATCTGGAGTGGCCTTACCTTTGTAGTCCAAGGAAAATCTTTTCTTTTAAAACCTGATGGTTTCAACTACTTCTAAAGTTTTGTGAGACTATTCTGGTTGATTATTACACAGTGGAGATCCAGGGGGATTAAGGGCTTCGCTGGGTGTCTCGGTGAAGATTTTTTCATGAAGTAGAGCTTGTCGTGGCCGTAAAGACTGTGCCCATGATTCATGATCTAACAGGCAGCCTAAGGCAGCTTGACACCGTCTGCCTCAGCAGAACTCATCTACGACGCATGGAGAAGCATGTGCTACGGGGCCCCCTGGCCCAGTGAGCTCAGGCCCAGCACAGATGCCAGCCTGGGGTGGCCCGAGAGCCCCCGCCCCACCCTGTTCACCACACACAGCTTGCGGAAGAGAATGTCACAGACACGACTCCCTGTGCCACAGTGATAACTCGAGGACTTTTTCACATCACCGTCCCAACATATTTTATTTTTTATGGCTTAGCCAACTGTCCAATACTACCGGATATTATTCTAACAGGAAACGTTATTTATTTTATTTTATTTTCCTTCAGTTTTTCGCAGCCTTTAAGGGACTCAGAGTCCTTAAGGGACACCAGAGAGCAATGAAGTTGTTAGGGAAGCACAAGTCCGCGTTGGGGCTGAGGGCGGGGGCTGTTCTCCCCCATCCCCACTCTCATCACGAGGGAAGCACCCAAAGTCTCACAAGTTGTGATTTTTCCCTTGGCTGCCAGAATTAAAATCAAGACACCAGTGCCCTCAATTTTAGGGAAGGAGAGGGATGGCAGATTAATCAGGTGAGATCCCTGCCCCTGAACCTTACCCAGGGCATTCCCTAATGAGAGAACTAGAAACCCTACGGGGAAGGGGCTTTTCCTACCCCTGCCTAGTTTATGTTGTACTGAGACATTGCACCTCCCACCCCAACGCCTGAACGGTCCGCCAGGCTGCCTGGGCTGCCCTGCTGACTTCCAAAGGTCCCCAGCACAGAACAATTCGGTTGTCAGGTAACGATGACTTAAATGCTTGTTCCCTTAGCATTTCAGTCTTTAGCGAGGGACAGAATATATTTCCTCGTATGGGGGAGGAGAAAAACAGGCACAGTCCTCATCTTCCAGTTGTATCTCTTCTAACTGGTCAGCACCGAGGCTTGACCTAAAGCGTGAGCAGAAAACACAGATGTGTTACAGCCCAAAGCAGCACTCACAGGGCCCCGGCCACCCTCCCGGCAGCAGGCTGTGAGGACGTGAACATTCCCCACCCCCTTCCTTACAGGCCTAACACAGCCAAAGACCGTGAGAGCTGCAAGCAGAGCACCCCCCCCACACACACCCCGGGCCCACAGCATACCTGTCCAGGTAAGAAGGGTAGCCCTGGTCATCGACAAACGCGACATTTTCTTGAGGGTAGATGGTGTAGTACTGAGGAGGGCTTGGCGCCGCAGCCACTGCCCCTCCAGAGGGAAGGAGACCACAGGGGTTCACCACTGGCTGCAGGTAGGCGGTGTTCATCCCAAGAGGCTCTTGAGAACCAGAAGGAGGAGGGATATACTGCACCACGGTGGCCCCATGGAAGGTGATGGGTTGGTTGATGCCAGTGAAAACAAATGACTGTCCACCTGGTGTCTGTTCTGAGTCCAGGACCCTTTGCTCACTTTCTTTGCACAACTGGCAGGAGAGCATTTTGAACTTGCACACGGCAATCAGGATGAATGTCACCCCAACTGACAGCAGAATGGGCCCAAGGAGCTGGGTCCATTCAAAGTGGGATACGCCTTGGTATTTAATCCAGCCTATGACAGTGAACGTGATGCCCACCAGTCCCAGAAAGATGCCCGAGAAGAGCAAGGTGGCACCTGCTTTGTCGTCATCAGACACCTGGATGTCAGCGGTGCTGGGCGTGTAAGGGGTGACGGAAAACACATTGAGAGGGAAGTCTTCCAGGCGGCTGCTGCCCTGCTCCATTGTTCCTCTCATGCTATCACCCCACTTCTTAGAGGGCAAAGGGGTTGTGAGAGCATCTAAGAGGCAGAGAAGAGGAGCCACAGGTTCAGATTAGTTATAGAAGAACTTTGGGCTTCTGTGGTTAACAGAGTATAACATGCAGAGGGCTGACTCTTGTTTAGAAGAATAAAGGTCTGCGAAATGAAGCTTGACGCTTTCTCATGTGTTGTCAACAATTGGAGGTAGCTACTTTGCAATTCAGTGGCCGACTGTTTCTCTAATTCAATTTCATTCATTCACTCATTCAAAAAATATTGACCGAGTTCCTCTAATGTGCTAGGAGGTGCTTTTCTAGACATTCAAGACACTGCTCCAAGGCCCTGTCTCATCCTAGCAAAATCAGGTTTTTAGAAATGTCAGAGCCACCTGCAGAGCCTCCAGCAGTGAAGGGGGCCCCTGAGTTATCTGCCATAAGCCTGGGAACCTAATCTGATTTTCTCCTGGCAGAGATGCCTATCTCTTGATACGTGTGTATTTCTCCCCCCCTTCAGGACTCTCTAGTTATGATGATACTTAAACTTCAAAAACACCTCTTGCAAAGCTCTGAGGTCCTGCTCTTTTCTAGCCAGCCCCATGTGCCTTTTGCTTTCAGCATTTGGGGTCTACTTCCTGTTGTGGAAGAAGAGGGCAGATGCCAGAGAAAACCTCTCCATGCACTGCAGCCTTGGCAGAGGTTGAGTAAACATCAGGTGGAAACTGGTGTCACAAGGACACAGGTGTCAGGTCTTCCCTCTGCTGTGGCTGCATAGTCCTTGGTCTCCAAGGTGAAGTAAACAGCTGCCTTTTCTGACCCTGCTACTTTTTGCAGCCCGACCCAAGCTGATTCGGGGAAGGCAGCTTGATCTTCCATGAGATTATCTGTAGTTCACAAATACAGAACTTCAAAACAGCCCCAGGAATTTCCTCCTCTACAGAAGAGGGACACTGGGCCATTTCCTTTCCCAGCCAGATTTCATCGAAGGAGATGTCTCTCTTCAGTGGTTACATATTACATCAGCTCCCTTTTGCAGAATTGGGTAGACGGTCCAAGGAAAGAGGGCCCTTTTGCCCCACGGCAGGACTTCCCAATCTTCCCCAAATCACCTGGGCCACTTTTTAACAGGGTGTAATCACCATTCCTGACTCAGATCAACAGAACCAAACTTTCCAAGGAAGATTAGGAAATCTGGCCTCAAGATAAATTGTAAACACTTCTTGGTGACCAGGGGATTTTTCCCTCCACCAAAATGCCTCTCCCTGGAAAGGGATAAAGTTTGTAATCTCCGAATTCCTGCCAAACAGGTGGGAAAGGAAGCAGGTGGCCCCCTCAGGCATCTTGCCTACTGTGACCCTGAGGGCCAAGGCTGGTGAGGTGTGGCAATAGGATTGGCCTGCCCTTTTCCCGCTGAGCTATGTCAGAGGTCAAGGGGAACCTGCTCTTTAACCACAAACATTCTGGCAAGCTAGCCTGATGCATTTTTTAAGCTCTTGCCCCCTGAGTTAGTTAAAACGGTCCCTGACATTCAGAATAAAAAAGTTAGACTCTCAAATCTGTTCTCCTAAATTTATGCTTTCCATTTGTCTTTAGCAATTAGGAGAACAACTGGGAACACTGAAAGAGTGGGGGAGAGAGCTCACCTGCCTGTAAACAGCCCATGAGTGTAGGGGAGAAAGATCAGGAAATTCATTTACACTTTCAAGCTCCCTGAATTAGGCAGCCAAAGTGGTGCTGATGCAAAATACCAGAAATCTGTTGGCTTTTATAAAGGGTATTTATTTGGGATAGAAGCTTAGGGTTACCAGGCCATAAAGCATAAGTTACTCCCTCACCAAAGTCTATTGCCACGTGTTGGAGCAAGATGGCTGCCAACATCTGCAAGGGCTCAGGCTTCCTGGGTTCCTCTCTTCCCAGGGCTTGCCTCTCTCCAGGCTCTGCTGTTCTGCTCTCTCCACAAGGCCAGCTGTAGACTATCAGGCGACTGGCTCTGTCTCTCTCCCTGGGTCTCGATTCTTTCCAGGGTCAGCTGCTCTGCTCCTCTGGAAGTAAGTGTGCTTACTTCCAGAGCTCCAGCTCAAAAACTCCAGCATCAAAACTCCAACTCTCTTCTCTGCAGTGTGATTTTTTCTGAGTCCCCACGTGGCCCAATCAAAGCTTCACTCATTATTTAATCAAGTAAAAGTGAAACCTCTGAATCCAATATAATCTAATATGCCCAGAGGGACAGACCAGTTTACAAACATAATCCAATATCTATTTTCGGAATTCACAAACAATATCAAACTGCCACAGTCCCCTTGACTCAGACTCTCCCTCTAAAAGCTCAAATCCTGTCTATATGGTAAATAGCCATTTTTTAAAAAATGAACATTTATTGAAATGGGCCAGGCACAATTCTAGACATTTAATATACATGGCATCATTTCCTCCTCCTGCCATGTGCAGACACAAATACTCCATTTAGTAGTCGAGAAAACCATGGTGGGGAGCAGAGGTGGCTCCACACAGGAGGCCCTGGGTTCAGTTCCCAGTGCCTCCTAAAAAAAATGAAGATGAGCAGACAGCGAGTACAAACAAACAAACAAATAAAAATAACAAATAAAATGAACAAATAAATAAAAACAAATAAATCTTAAAAAAAAACATGCTGGATTATTAAGCTATTGTATCTCAACTCCAAGCATACCTTTCTATATGGTGCTTTGGCTGTGGCTCTGCAAACTATCCATGTTCTTCCTTTGCCAGCTGGCACCAGGGTATGATTTGCCAATAGGGAGCGCTGAAAGAAGACCACAAGTGGGAAGAAGGAGAAGGCACTTAACTCGTTCCTATTTTGTGTGTTGTTACTGTCACTGTCACTCCATCAATAACAGTTGGTTATTAGGCCAAGGAGAATGCAATATAACATCAGATCAACAAATTTTTATATGGGTGCACTTAACAGATATTCTGTATTTAATGTGTTAATTTGCCTTGCTGGAAGTGACTTTAATAGTTTACTTGGTTGCTTGAGACTTGGACGCAACAGTGGCCTATATTCAATGAGATTGAGACATCAGAACTTCCCCAGTATAATGTTGAGGAATTCAAAGGCTTAGGGAGACATGGATGTTGGAGTGGCTTTACCATGATTGACATTACCCCTATTTCCCACACCGTGATCCCTTCACTAAGGCATTGAGACACACACTAGTGCAGAAAGCACCAGTATCCTTGAAAAGCTTTCTGATGACTATCTCCAATAAGCCAGGGAGATGCCGCCACTGAAGTGGGCTCCCTAGTTTTAATGGAGATGATGGGGGAATCTCAGACTAATAGAGGCCAAATGGCAGCAGTTAATGGCCAGAGACAAGACGGATGCATTTATCATAATGGGCAGCAGGGATAAAGTATGGTAACCAGAATATTTTGGCCCATAGGAATCTCTGGTCATGGCTAATTGATCAAAATGCGCCTAGGAATGAAACAGATGAGCAGTCACTGAAATCTTACTTGATCTATATAACAGGATAAACCCCAGGTCTGATGACCAGAAACATGACTTGGGTTGTCACAACAGAGGATCAAGTCTTCTCATCAAGTTTTCAGACCTAAGCCCCTCAATTGGAGGGAAGGCTGTGATACCACCACAAATACATACTTTAAATCTTCCTCCATGCCTTCTGTATTAGTCAGCCAAAAGGGGTGCTGATGCAAAGTATCAGAAATCTGTTGGTTTTTATAAAGGGTATTCATTTGAGGTAAAAGCTTATAGTTACAAAGGCCCTAAAGAGTCCAACTCAAAGTTACTTCCATGTGTTGAAGCAAGAAGGCAGGTGATGTCTGTGAGGGCTCAGCCTTCTCTTCCTTTTAAGACTTCAAGGGCCCAGCTTCTTCCCATCTCAGCTGTAGGCTGGAGGGCTCGTTTCTTTCCAGGCTCAGCTGCTCTGGTCTCTTCACAAGGTCAGCTGTAGACTATCAGGCTCATCTCTCTTCCCGGGGCCTCTGCCATGTCTGTGGAGCTGTCTTTCTTCCTCTGTGTTTTTCTCTGTGTATCTACTCTGTGTATCTACTGTGTTCTCGGTTGAGCATCCATTTATATGGCCCAACTCTGAATGCCCTAATGGTCGAATTAAAGCCCTAATCTTGAATTAATAAAGTAAAAGTAGAAAGTGGATGTGGCTCAAGTGATTGGGCTCCGTCTACCATATGCGAGGTCCCAGGTTTGTTTCCCGGGGCCTCCTGGTGAAAGTGAGCTGGCCTGTGAGGAGAGCTGGCCCGCGCGGAGAGCTGGCCCATGCAGAGAGCTGCCTGCGCAGAGAGCTGGTGCAACAAAAAGGGACAAAGAGGGGAGACAATGAGAAACACAACAAACCAGGGAGCTGAGGTGGCTCAAGCGATTAAGCACCTTTTTCCCACATCAGAAGGTTCCAGAGACGGTTCCCGGTGCCTCCTAAAGAGAAGACGAGAAGAAGAGAAGACAAGCAGACACAGAGAGCAAGACAGCAAGTGCAAAAACAAGGGAGTGGGGGAAATAAATAAATAAAATAAATCTTTAAAAAAGTATTAAAAGTGAAACCTCTGAATTTAATACAGACCAGTTTACAAACATAATATCTCTTTTTGGAATTCATAAACAATATCAAACTGCCACACCTTCTAAAAAGGGCATACTGCCATTTGGCCAAACACTTTGGGGATTGATATACACTGACTCTGAACTGACTAATTTCTGGGGACCCAAAATACCACCAAGGTCCATAAGTGAAAGTGGGGTCTTATGGTGGTCAGATGATAAATGGAGTTTGTCTTATTTGAAACCATTGGGTACAGTAGGTCTGTGAACCCATCCTGTATTTATTTCCCCAGTTCCTGAATGTAAAATTGAATAGATATATTTGGCAACTGGCAAATACCCAAACTGACTGTCTAACATGTGGAGTGAAGGTTATTACAATAGGAAGAGCCAAGAAGAAGGCTCCCCTTTTCAAAATAGAAAAACAAAAGTAATACCAGAGGGAACCAGCTGTGGCTCGATTAGTAGAGCCCTGGTTTACCACATGGGAGGCTCTGGGTTCAGTTCCCAGGGCCTCCTCGAGAAGGCAGGCCGCAGCGAGAAGGCAGGCCGCTGCGGGCAGGACAAGCCGCCGCACGATGAGCTGACTCAGAGGGATGCCGCAGCAGGGGGAGACAAGCAGACACAGAAGAATGCAAAAGCAATGAACACAGCAAGAACAAGCAGCAAGGGGGGGATAAATAAATAAATAAATAAATCTTAAAAAAAAAAAAACAGTAATACCAGAGATCAGTGTCACCATCAGAGATTTGAAAGATACAGGAGTGGTGATACCTTACACACCCCTATTTCCAGGCCTGTGAAGAAAGCAGATACAGCTTGAAAAATGACTGATTGTCATAAATTTAACCAGGTGGTGATTCTAATTGTAGCTGATGTTTTTCCCATATGTGGGTCTTAACTGGAGCAAACAATCATAGCCCCTGGCACCATTATGCAGTTATTGATCTGGCAAATGATCTCTTCTCTACATCAGTTTATAAGGACCAATGTTTTCTCTACATCAATTTGTGAGGACCAACAGCTGTTTGCTCTTACCTGGTATGACCAATAGCACACTCACAACCTTAAGACAGGTAGGGGTCCACCTCCATTCATTTGCATATGGACATCCAGTTTTCCCAGCAATTTGTTGAAGAAGCTATTCTTTCCCCCATTGAGCACACTGGGCACTCTTTCTTATATTTTTGTTTTTATTTTTTAATTTTTTAATCATTCAATATTTTGAGTATCTAAACCACAAACAGAGCCAAAAATAAAGAACAGTTTGTAAACAGGGCCATTTTAATGTTTTTTACAACATAATAGTTTGTGGTTTTTGTTTTTGTTTTTGAGGGACTGGGGCTGGGGATTGAACCTGAGGCTTTGTATATGGGAAGCCGGAGCTCAACCACTGAGCCACATTGGTGCCCTTGAGTTGGTTTTCTCATTTGTTTCCTTGTTTTTTGTTTTGTTTTGTTTTGTTTTTAGGAGGCACTATGAACTGAACCCAGGACCTCCCATGTGGGAAGCAGGTGCTCAACCACTAGAGCCACATCTGCTCCCTAATAGCTTTTTTTTTTTAAGATTTATTTTATTTATTTATTTATTTCTCTCTCACCCTCTCATTGTTTGCACTTGCTGTATCTATTTGGCTTCCTTGTTTCTTTAGGAGGCACCAGGAACTGAACCCAGGACCTCTGATATGGGAGGGAGGTGCCTAATCGCTTGAGCCACCTCCGTTCCCTGCTTTGTTGTGTCTCTCATTGTGTTTTTCTTCTTGTGTCCCTTGTGGCATCATCTTGTGTCAACTTGCTATGCCTGCCTGTCACGCCAGCTCACTGTCTTCTTTAGGAGGCACTGGGAACCGAACCAGGGACTTTTCATGCAGTAGGCGGGAGCTCAATCACTTGAGCCACATCTGCTTCCCCCTAACAGTTTTCTTGATGATTGCAGATATGTAAGGCTATTTGGTAGTATTCAGAAACATAACACTAATAGTGGTTTTCCCAATTGGTATGTAGCCATCAACAATTACAAGGAGTTATTTGTATGAAACTGCCGCCAAACCAGTAAGACTGCATTTATGCATCCAACATTTTCAGGATTGTTGGTAACCTGGGCATATTTCCCCCAAATAATCTTGCCTCTTTGTGTTACAAGTCCCAGCTCACTCACATTCATTTCAATGACAGTACTTCTGGTAATAACATCCAAGTTATATAAAGCAAAGATGAAGTATTCTTCTTTACACCAAGTATTGGCAGGCAAAAGGTGGCCTTAAGTTTTGTTTGGCATTTCTCCTTTCATTTTTTAATCTTTTTTTTTTTTTATTTGTTCATTGTTCATGCATTTTGATAGTCTTTTTCATTTGTATTTTCTCAGCATGGCCTGGTTATAGGATAGCTTAGCCTTCAGACAATCATCTTTTTTGTGTTCCTGGAACGTTCATGAGCCTCTTGACTTTCTTTTTCTTTCTCTTTTTCTCATAGTAATCCAAACGATATCCATAGCGCTTATGGCGTAACCCAATATATTTATTTTGTGGCATGGTGAATGCTGCAGAGCCATCAGGCACAGCCGCCAGGGCCCAAAGAAGCTTTCAATTTTTGAGGGATCATTTCATCTTGTTAGGCAAAAGCAGGAAGTCGCTTTTGTCTTTGTATACAAGTGCACATATGTATAGAAAGGTCTGTGTGGATGCTGAGTCTCCAGAGAGGTGGTCTGACTGGTGATTAAGCTAAATCCACTCTTCCCTACGTGGTGATGGGGCTGGACACTGCAAACTGCATTCCTGCTCTGCCAGCTGGTCCCTGTTAGGCTCTGCCACTGGAAGCACTGCCGGGAGCCTGCAAATAGGAGGAGGAGAAAGGGATTGGCTCCGTCCCATTCTGCTGGCTATTCCTGTCAGTGATAACCCAGCAAGGGTTCCTCTGCCGATGACAATTGGCTCCAGTTTCCAGTTTTTCCCACGCTCCCAGAACCAGCCTCATTGTGCTGAGGTGCAAACACCAGCTGGACAGTACCACTCCTGAGAGGTCTAGGTCCCAGCTGCCTCCAAGCTCTAATTTCTGATAGCCTTAGCTGCTTCCTGGTGAAATCTCAGACCTAGAAGTGGTAGCTGCTTCCTGTTACCCCAGTGTTTCCTGTTTGTCTTCAATCCTCTGATATCTGCTTAACCAATTCTCTATATTAATTTCTATCTGTTGAAATAGCATGTCTCTGTTCTCTTGAGTGGATCCTATCTGGAGCAGAAATGGAGGCAAAGTTAGCAAGTGGTGGACCTAAGACGAAATCCAGGTAGCACACTGAAGTCCCATGATGACTATGTTCTCTAAAAGAGAATGGCATCTCCTGTGATGTTCCTCCCAGAGACCTGACGTTTCTAAAGATGTTGGAAGTCTGAATGGATAACCCACTAATAGTTTGCAGACTTGTTTTCTACCCTGAAGGCTTATCTGAATTTTCCATTCTATTCCATGATATGTAGGAATCCTCTTTTATTTTTAAATATTAGAATTATTTAATACCAAGCAAAAAAAAAAAAAAAAAAAAGAGGTAAGTGTCCTGCCTGTCCGCACAGAGCAGTGTTTTCTATATCATAACTTGGGATTCTTGTTAAAGATAGAGATTCCCAGGCCCACCAGAAACCAGTGAATCAGAAATTCTGGAGTGGGGCCCATAAGTCTGAAATTGTTTCTAAGCTCTCCAGTTGATTCTTAGGCAGATTGAAGTGTGAGAACCACCATGGGTAATGATGAGATGCTATTGCACTGAGTATATCAACTTCAGAAATTTGTCCAATGGCCAGACTGGCAACTGACTTCAAGAGGGAGTATCCCAAGACCCAGCATTCCAAGAGTCCCAGGTAGAAGCTGCCAAGTGTCTTAAGGATATCACTCAGAAGTCCCAGAATATCATTTCCACTTCATTCTCTTGTTCAAGCAAGTCGCTAAGCCAACCCAGATACAAAGGAAAGATAATAGATTCTATCTGTCAAGGGGAGGAATGTGAAGGTCACACTGTAGAAGAGCATGTGGGGTAGGAGATGTTATGGCCACTATCTTTGGAAAAATACAGACTTCCATGGAGGAATATTTACTTTTAACTGTTTAGACTGTGAGATTGCTTGAATTTTTGTCCATGTGGACATCCAATGTATCCCAAGATTTTAGATCAACCATGTTTGTATACTCACTTCCTTGTAGTTGGTTAGTAACTTCATCCTCTTTACTGCCAAGTTCCCGATGGAAACCATGGGGCCAACACTCTGTCATGATCGTGAAAAATGCCAGATTTGCTCTGAATTTTCCTGAGTTTCTTGCATATTTTCAGTTTTTCAGACTTATACACATCAAACTCCCTGTTTTCAACCACCAATCCACGTGCTTAGTTAAAAATTGTAACTTTGAAAAAATCATAGTTCAGAAAGATGAATGAAGAATGACTTTAAAAACCACAAAAACAAACTGTACAGAGGTTATCATAGAGCTGTGGTGGGAAGTGCAACTAAGCATGGTAGTGTGTTGTGAACAAAGCATTTGATTGAATACATTGTGGCAGGAAAGGAATTGTTTTGTGGACGCCAATTGTGGGGGGCGGGGATCAAATGTGGTTAAAAAAAAAAAGTCTGGTAAAGTGACAAATTCATTTTTCAAAACTCTAGCTGCTCAGAACACTATCCTGTGGTATAATCTGTTTCACAGCAATGTGGGCAATTTTCACTTTGATTTGATTACAGACCAAATCCCACCAGGTTCTCCGATAATACAAAAGTACCAAAATTTTTAACCACTCATGGCACATGAAAAGCAAAATTAAACTAAAACAAAACCATGAGCTTGGATGAAATGGAAAATCAGGAATCTGCTAGTTTTGCTTGCAAATTTGTGTCTCAAAACCCTTCAAGTGTTCCAAAAGTCAAAAAAAGAATTTCTTCCCAAACATTTGGGTAAAAATGACACTGGGTGGCTTCTTTTATCCCTAGCGTTCTGTGGGGTGGAGGGTCAATAGTGGGGGGTGGGGGAGAAAAAGTTGTAGCAGGAAGACAGCTGGAGGCCCCACTCTTCAGAGTAGGACACTCCGTCTCTGGACACATCACCCCACAATCGTGAGAAGATCCACAAACTCAGAAAACATCTGGATGGCATGATTGGACTCTTGAGGAAGCCGGTCCGCGAGCTCATCCCTGCATCCAGGTTGATGTGAGGGGAAACTGCATCAGAATACAGCACAGCTCCTGACCCTGATCAGAAGTCCAGGAGATAGGCTGGTCATGGCATCCTGCACAAGACAGGTGCTTCCTCTACGATATGGCCGCTGGTGCCGGGGGCAGTGCGAGCAGGCAGATGGAGCCCAAGGTTGTAGGCTTTCAGGGAAGACCATGAGCAAGGATGGAAGGGAAGGCCACATGGGCCACGCAGCGGGAGGCAAGAGGATCAAAACACAGTGAGAGCCCTGGGTGGAACAGTCATGGGCCCTCCACTCTAAGGGACGAACATCTACTGGAAAGGTCGGTTAAGGAGGGATATTGAGGGAGAAACTCAATAGTAGGAACTATCTGCTGCTGACCTGTTATATTCACTTGAATTATACCTGACTGTGGTGGCAGACGGCTGTATCTGCCTTTTATGATGAAAACGGAGGGTGTTGAATCATAGCTGCACTATCATAGCTAGACTGTGGTCATGTCGACATAAAACTGTCCCCTCACGTTTCAGATTTTACTTTGTTAAAAGAGTATTTGGGGTGGGATCATTGCTCTCTGGGCTCTGAGCATTTATCCATCCTCTTGCTCAAGCTTCCCAGTGCCCCAGGGAGGCACATTGCCTCCGTTTTATAGATGATTAATCTCAGAACAGGGAAATATGTGATGTGACTGAGTAGCAGTGCAGGAGGACAATCTGTTTCCCTAAACTGTTTTTAAACTGTTCTTCCGTGAAGGGCATGCGGTTGGGGGCGAGTAGTCTGCCTGTGTTCTTGACCATGCTGGTGTCTGCTGGGGCTGGGGCAGGCAGTTCTCGAGGTGTTTGCTCTGATAATACTTGATTCCACCACCCCACCCCACCCCGCCCCAATGGACTGAAAGTTACCTTGGGGCTGGAATCTAGGTCAAAGCAACTGATATTTTCAGTGAACCCCAGGGGCCCTGCTCTTGGTCTTGTGATTTTCTGGATAGGGTGAGGTCTGCCTTGGGCAGTAGCTGCATGCTGAACTCGGGACCTGTGTACTTGTGTATTCATTTTCTGTGGCTGCATAGCAAACTTTAGTAACTTACAATAGCATTCACTTATCGGCTTACAGTTCTGCGGTTAGAAGTCTGCCATGGTCCAACTGGATTCTCTGCTAAGGACCTCTCAAGGGGAGATGAAGCTGTCCCCCAAGCTGGAATGCTACCTGAGGCTCTAGGGAAGAATCTTTTTCCCCCACTCATTCAGGCTGCCAGCTGAAGTCATTCCTGCCCTCGGTGCCTTTCACGTGGCCCTCTCCATCTCCCAACAAGCAACAGCTCTCCAAGGCCTTCTCGGGCTTTGAACCTCTCTGGCTCCCCTTTCTGCCACCACCAGCCTTGGAAAGTTCTCTGCTCTTAAGGGTTCCTGTGATTCAGTTATGCCCACCCAGAAAATCCCTTTTTAAGGTAAACTCTGCCACTTCACACAGCACAATCACAGCAGGGGTATTTTATCACGTTCACAGGCTCGGGGGGACAGGGTGCATGAAATTTTTGGGGTGGTGGTGGTGGGGGGGTAGGTGTGCGTTTTTAGACTTCTACCTACCACAGCCTGGTTCTGTGACTCGGAGTCAAAGAGAGTTATCAAAGGACAAGCGTGACTCTCGTGAGAATGACGCTTCTGGGGGTGTGTCTGTCCAGACTTCACCAACATGGCGAAGACAGTTTAAGGAACAGTGCTGTGGCCAGTGCCTGACCATTCCGGCTCGTGCCAG
>PVKH010000962.1:0-33203 GCA_004027955.1 Chaetophractus vellerosus | reverse complement strand
ATGGAAGACTTTATATCTTGCCGAGTCCCGACTCTTCCAGAGGACCCTTGGGCTCGGTCCCAGCCTCTTCCGGCAGCCCCTGGGATTGGCCAGCAGACCGGAGGTGTGGCTGTTCAGTGATGATACCTGCCTTTGGATGGCTCCTGTTCCCATGCAAATCACGTCTAATGTTACCATCTCGCGCTTCACTGCCAATGGACTTTGACAAGGCCCAACGTGGAAGACCCTGGTGGTCCAGTGTGGGGTACTGTAGGATATGATGGTGAAGAACACAGGCTCTGGAATCAGGTAGACCTGTGTTCAAATCTGTTGTCTGTCAATTATTATCTGTGACCATGAGCAATTCCCTCGGCCTCCTTCCCGGAACTACAAAGCGGTGATGGGACATATAAGGGAGGAGACCACTTGTAGCCTAGAGTTGCAATATTTAGCACAGTGACTGTTGTAAACTCTTTTTTTTTTTTTAAAGATTTATTTATTTTATTACATATCTCCTCTTCCCCCCGCTGAGGCGACGCGCCGAGAGTGGCCACTGCGCAGGCGTGGCTTTCCCCGCTTGTGGGCGGTCTCTGCGTCCGTTCACGGCTGGCTTTCAGTTCGTGGGTGGCTGGCTGCGCTCCATCCGTGGGCGACCTGCCCTGCCCGTGGCGGCTCTTGCCCTGTCCGTGGCAGCTTCTTGCCCTGCCCACGGCGGCTCCGGCCCGCCCATGGCGGCTTGCCATTCTCAAGGCGGTCTGCCTGCTAGGAGAGGTCCCCGGGCATCGAACCCGGGGCCTCCCATGTGGTATGCCGGCGCCCTATCCACTGGGCTATCGAGCCGGCCCCTGTAAACTCTTAATAAATAGTAGCTATTATTTTGATTATGCTGATGATTATTATATAACCCTGAGATTCTCTCTTCAAGAGTGAGCACTCAGTGAATGATATATTTTATTGACATGTATACTATAACTATATGTGTATGTATATTTATATTTCCAAATTTCATGAGTTTGATTATAGCTTTCAATGAAGGAGGTGGATGGCTCAGGCCTACGTTAGTCAACAGTTGATCCCCATTCCTAGTTCAGTCTGGCACATGATAGGTGCTCAGAAATTGTTGTGTGCCTATGAATGTATGTGTTCTTCCTTGTAAATCATCAAAAATATGAGGTCACTATCTCTTTCTGTCTGCTTTAATAGCATGCATATTAGCCCTGGCCAGGTAGTTCTCCAGAAGGTTCTCTCTCCCATTTCACCCTGTGCAGCTTAATATGAACAAATATGCTTGACTTTACCATGGAAGGAAGGCAGCCCTAACATTTATTTCTTATGATTTGAAACTCAAGGAGAGGGAATTCTTTATAATTTTAACTAGTCAATAGAAAAACAGATGCTTAATCATCAGGATTGTCTAATTGTTCCTTTGGACTTGACTCTGATCCTTGCTGTAATGGTGTTTTCCTGAATTCCATTTCATAATGCAAGTTTACTTATCTGGTTTCGGGTTTTTGATTTATTCCTTGTTTCTTCTGGTTAGTTTTAGAGAGATTAGAACTCTTTTGTGGTTTTAGAAAAAAATAACTCATGAGTTTGAAGAATATTCTTTTTATTGAGGATACATCAAAATCATCAATAAATCAGGCACAACAATGCTTGATAAATTTAGGAGAAAACTGATTGCAGCAGCACTAGCTGATTTAAACTAATGCCTGGTTGCATCATTACTCAAACAAACGCTGGAGCAATATCAGTTTTAATTTCTGTCTTGTTTAAAAACGAGCAAGTTTCTTTTCAGCAAATGACTGTTGATGATCTGCATCTTTACATTAAAAAGGGGGAAAATTGCCACCTTTTTCTAACTCATTGATGTTGTATATTCTTCAAATTTTCAGCACCTCAAACCCTTAATTTTCGGAATATGTTTTATAAAAGCGGAATTAGCAGTCTAGGTTTGTTTTTGTGTCTGTCTAGGAATTTGTAAGTGTGGTAAAGAGGGTGCCTGGAAGCATGCATGTGGCTTTGTCATTTAGCCTAAATGTGTTGTGCAACTGGAATGTTCCTTTTGCTCAAAATGCACATATTCAAAAAATATATTGCCTCTCAACTTCTTTGAGTAACCTCTCTTTAGATATTAATGGAACGAGTGTATAGGAGCTTCCATTTGCCTGTCTGGTATCATTCAAAGATTGATCTTATGTTACAGTGTATATAATTGCCTAGCCACAGCAAAATATTAGGAAAAATTATTTTGAGAGCAAGGCTAGCCCCGTTATTCCCACTGTGTCCAGGAAAGGACGCTGAGCTTCAAAGGAAATAAATAACTGAGAGCCTGAGAGTTCAAGTTTCTTCCTTCTCCATTATAAAAATAATACATGAAAAATACAGAAAAGTAAAAATAAAATCAAAATATAAAAATTGAAAAGTTATCTAAAGTTCTGCCATCTAATGACAACCTCTGTTAGCTTTTTTCTATGCATGAGTTTAACTGAAAGAGTTGAGATAATGCTGCACTCATATATTTGTATCCTGATGTTTCTTTCATGTAACTTACGGTCATGCTTCTGTGCTACTGCAAATTTATAACAGCTTTATATCTCCATCAGTGAGTGCGCCATACTTGACTTAACTATTTCTCTATTATTAGATATTTTGGTGATCTCTGTTATTTTTGTTATTCAGAATTGCAGACCTTTTTGTACCAGGGTGAGAGAATATTCTAGACCAGTTATTTATCCCAATCTCCTACTTTTGGTAACTTGCTTATACTGCCTTTTCTCATATCTTAACTTAGCTTCTTCACTAGATAAAATGGCCTAACCTATTTGGCCCTCTGTCTTTTAATTAAAAATTTCACATCTTTACCAAGGACTGTTTTCAGGCTCTAGGAAAAACTAGACTAAGAATATTTACTGCAATTCACCTGCAAGTCTTGACCCGGCATGAAAACATTATTGCCCTCAGACCAAAGCATGGAGACAAGTTGCCTTTGGCCAAGATGAGGAGTTTTGGTTGGACTTTGTCTTGCTTTTTCTTTTTTGGGGGGGTGGGGATTATATACAAAAGTGAGTAATTTAAAATTTTTATTTTATTTTTATTTAAAATTTTTAAAGTTTTAGAGTAGTTGTGGGTTTAGAGAAAAATCATGCAGAAAGTGCGGGGTTCCCATAAATCACCCCTCACACACATAGTTTTCCCTATTATTGACATTTTGCACTAGCGTGGTACATTTGTTACAACTGATGAACCAATATTATTATAGGTAGATTATTAACTAAGGTCCATGTTTACATTAGGGTTCACTTTTTGCTTCTCCCAAATCCTACTTTAAATCTTGAATTGTAACAAATTTCTTATATTGAGGCATTTATTGAATCTGGGTTATTTTAAAAAGAAAAGGTTTGTTTTATTAACCCTGGTAATGGATTTTCCAATATGAACTTGCAGCAGAATGACTCCAAAACATTCTGACTCTGGCTTTAATTTTTTCTACATGGGTGTTGTGTTTAGAGCAAAAACGGCACCGTCCACTGATGATATCCTTGTGGGGAAAGAGCACCATGGTTATTATCTAGGTTACAGCGTAGAATCAGGGCACACATGTACGCCAGTCTACTGCATGGAGGGGCCACTGGTGGACATTTGAACATATGCTTTTAAGTTACACTTTCTCCTGCTTCCACATTAAAATGTTCATGGCACATGTTATCTGCCAAATGAATATATGTTATATTAAATATATGTCTCTATACTCAGCATCTCTCCTTTTGGATTTGTAATTCCAGTTTTCCCCCAAGTCTTAAAGGAACCTGTTGCTTTGTCCTTTTATCAGAAAAGCAGTAACAACTCCGTGGCCTTGAAAGTGGCCCCGAGTGTTCCAAAGCACTGAAAGGGCCCTGTGCGTGGTGGGTGCTTCTGCCCATGTGCACCCTCCTGTGGTTCTTCACGTCACCTCCTTCCAGGCCTTGGGGGTCCCCATGTCCTCCATTCTTTGTTGAACGCACTGTCCAAATGGCTCAGGCTCTGGGAGTCTTCCTGCACCTCATTCTCTGGACTCCTACCTTGCTTTTTGAGTCTCAGTCCCGCGTGTGTGATGTGGGTGGGACTTTTCCCATCATCAGCTGCCATAGGTTTGTCACTGCCATCATGGAAAAGTTTAGTTTCAATTAAAGCAATCTCTTTTGCTCTGAATGAAAGTGAGGCAGGGAAAAAGAGGCGTTACATAAGAGAGAGCAAGATAATGGAGTGCTATGAACTCTTTCTTTTTTTGTAGATAGATGAGAGTGGTGGACCCAGGAGGCAGGTCAAGAGTGAGGTTGCTTCCTTCTTCCTGCCTTCCTTCCAGCAAAGACCCATCCTTCAGCTACCATCTTAAGCCTTCCCTCCTCTCTGGGCCTTCTCTGACTGCACTAGCCTCCCCTGCTTCTCTTGTGCCACACCATTTTCCTAATGGTGACTTCAGCTGATTTCTTTCACTCTCTAGACTGTCCTCCAAGACCATGCCTTATTCACCTTAGCTCCAGCTGCCAACAGTTCAACCTAGGGGACAGCTTCTGTTTCCATGGCACATGAGACGAAAGTCTCATTGGGTGATCATGGACAACGGGACCATTGGGAGGCTTGATTGCCCCTCTTCTGTGTCCAGATGTTTCAGATGTAACAACACTTTGAAGGAGTTCTTTAATTTGGGGTTCTGTTCACAAAGTAATTAATTGAAAAGAACCAAAGTATTCAGTGGGATAGTTAAGTCTAGCGTTTCTAAAAAGATAAGTTTGGTTTACATATAAATGATCTTGGATTTCTGGTTCAGTTCTTACAGTTACAGTTAACCCTTATTAGCAGTCCTACTCACCTTTGTTTCTGGTAGTTTTGTAGAAGCTTGCAGAGCTCAAGAGCTTTCTTGTGGGGGGGGGGGGTTCTCTGCATCTCCTGGAGCCCCATTTTACAACCTCAGGTGGCCACATCTGCATTCTGCTCCTCCTGACTCTCTTGGGCACACTGGTGGGAACTCCTGATGGTCTGGTCAGAAGGAGAGTTTTCATTCATTTAAAAAGTATATTTTGAGCTCTTGCTATGTTCTAAAGGACCATAAAAATGAGGAAAATAATTTAGAGAGGGATGGGATGGGCTGTAAGTTGTCCCAGTGTCACTATCATTAAATGTACAGGTGGCCCACCTTAGAGAAAAATACGAGGGAAACAGGGTTTCTGCTGCAAGGGGTTTTCCATCCGACAGATACTCAGTTCTGAACTTACATGGCCTCTGCGCTTGTCCGTCAGGACCCGTATCTCAGTGGGCAAGATCAGGTAAACAAACATACAAACAACTGATATGGCAGCGAGTGGTAAATGCTATAGTTCTGAACAAGATGTTACAGCGTTGCAAAGGAAGGAGTGATGAATTTGGTGCTCACCTGCCATTCAGAGCTCTCCCACCAGCTCTTATTCTCTGCTTCCACCTTCAGAATGTTGACACACATGTGGATTATGGAAGGAATACTTCCAGGAAAGTTACTCCAGGAAGACTGTTCTCTTAGTAATACAGGCCACTTCCTTTACTTGATTTCTTCCTCCCCCCTCCCTCCCTGCTATCCTTCCATCCTCTTCCTTGCTTTTTTCCTTCCTCACTTCCTCCTTCTCATCCTCCATCCCTCTTTTCCTCTCTCCCTTCATTCCTTCTTCTCATTCTTTCATTGTTACTTAATTTATTAAATAAATATTTATTAAAAACTACTATTTAACAGGCTGGAGATACATTAATGATGAACACAGACAAGGTTCCTCCCCTCACAGGGCTGATATTCCAGTGGATTCAGCCTATTGGCACTTGATAAAGGGCTAAATTACAATGCTTCAAATGCAAATGTTTCAGCTACAGTCTCAGCAGAAAAGCCCCCTTGGCCTCCTTGTAAATCCTTTAACTCATTGCTGGGTTTTAGTAAGAGCATTCTGCTGTCACGATATGCCCTCATTAAGTACTGATTGATCAGTGGACTGACCCTGCAAGTTTCCTAAAAGATCTTCTAGCTTTCCTTTAAAATTTAGTTTTCTACCTCTTTGCCTTTTATCTCATTTTCAGGCAGAGACTCCCCAGGAGATGACTTGATGGTGGTTTTCAGTTCTACATGCATAATAAGCAAATCCCTTCAACATTTATTTCTAGAGGTTATGCTCTACTCTAGCAACTTAATTTCAAAGTAACAATGAGCAATACATTTTTAAATGAACACTTCAGAGCACCCATAGGCATGAAGTCAAGTCCACTGCATTCAAGTAATCCGGAATTTAAACCACTCTAAGTGAGTTCTTTGGCACATCCCGTTTCTTTCAGAGCTCAGTGCAGCTTGCATGCTCATCTCTGTGATCCTCACGTTGCCCATCAGACTTCCCCAATGGGCTTTCATCATGGTCTTGCCCTTTGCAAGTCTGCAGGCAAAAGGACAGGTTTTTATATTCAAAGATGTTTTCATGCTTTGGCTTTTGAAAGCCAAACTCGTAAATACTTCTTTATCCTTTCTCTGTTTTCTCTTTCTTTTTAGTTTTTCCTCCCTTCACTGTCTTTGAACAGTTCATTATTCAAAGAAAACCATCAAAAGGGTGGTTTTCAAACATTGGCGTTCTCAGTGAATCAGCACGGGGGAGGTTTCTGTGCCGCGTGTGCCAGCGACCCATTACCTCCCAGCACTGCCTTCCTGTTACCCAACACTCCTCACCTTCCTGCATTGGACCACAGGTTGGATTTTTAAATGCCCTGTTAAATTGATGATGGTTCACGTTCAGAGCTGCCTTTGTGGTTATGGATCCCCAACCTCTCTTATAGGCCCCTTCCGGGCCACACACGTTCTTGGGGAAAGAGCCTCTTCCTGCTGATTTGATGACTTGGCCTCTTGAAAGGTCGTGCACATTGTGGACTCTTTAAAGCTTGTTTATCTGGGAAAGGGCTTTAGAGGGGAGATTGAATCCCTGCTGTCAATGACTCTTTTCTGAAACAGGGCCAGGGAGATAAGAAGAGTTCATGTTGCCAGGTAATGACCTTGCTTGGACCCACTTGAGAGAGGCAGTGCCGAGAGGAGCCCGGCAGGTGTCTTGTTTGGAGGGGCCTGGCAGAATGATGAATGGGCTGACTCCCTGCCCAGGGGGGACAGGACACTGGCTGCCCTGCCCCCAAATGACAGAGGAAGAAGAGAGTTGACTCACATGCACAGTTTCCCATCTTTCTGGCACAACATGTTCTATTTAAGTTGCTGGGGTCATTTAATATTTATTAAAGTGTCTGCTAAGTACTAGATGCCAGTTGTCAGCTTCCACTGCAACACACTCCACTCATCAGAGAACCAGAGATTGGGAGGGTACCAAGCACACAAATGCACTCATTTTAATAAGCACCTCTGGGCACTTAGCATGTGCCCCGCTCTGCATTAGGTTCAGTGGAACCACACACACACACACAAATATATGAGACAGTCTCTTCCTCTTGAATATTGTTTGCAAACACATTGGAACCTGAGGCAGAGATATATGATATAGCTAGAAAACAGTGTGCAGCTTGGTGGTATTGGAGCCGCACAAGGACATTAATTGCAGCATTATTTAAACTTGCAATGAAATTAGAAACACCGTTGATGTCCAGCAGTATGGGATTGCTTAAAAATGATTATGTAACTACACTGTAGAATATTCTGCACCTGTTAGAATACTATAAATAGAACTATAGGTAACGACACTGAATGATTGCCAAGACTATTGTTAAGTGAAAATAAAAAAATCTTACTTTCACTATGAGTCACTTACATAAAAAATTTATTTGTCCATACATGTGGAAAAATGCATTGAAAAGATTCAGAAGGGTTACCTTTGAGAGCAGTGGGTTTGGGGTGGAGTAAAAGGAGACTTCCAAAATTTTCATATGTGTACTTTTGTTTTTCCATTTCCTGACATCAGTAGAGAGAGGCGACTGAGATAAGAGCTTGAGTGAGGGCCTCCCGCTTCTGTACATTGAGCCACCTTCTTATTTGAGTGAAAGACCAGGAACCTGGCTGGAGGTGCTCCTTTCCAGTGCCTGGCCAGGGGGGTCACGGCCATAATCAATATGACTTTAAAAATGGCTGACTCTGCTTGTGAATAACACCCAGGTGGAGGCATCCGCCATTTATCTTCATTTTCTCCTTCTCTCCTAAGTGTTTGTGTTAATGGGGGTGAGGATTGGCAATGTAACTTTTGGCTCCTTGTCCTCAGGAAAGGCATAACATGAGTGTTTAAGGACCTTTTATGCCATTACTTTTTTCTTGGCAGCCGGGGAGTTTCCTTCCGGGTTCTGGCTACTAATGTGAACTTCAATTTTCAGAAAAGCTAATTCCTAGGGGAGCAGTAAGGCCTCTAATAAGTTGGCGACTTGGGATCTGTTATTTTTTTTTTTTTTAGTTGGAGAAGTTGTGGGTTTAAGAACTATCATGTATAAAATACAGGAATTCCATATGCTACCCTCTTATTAAGACCTTGCATTGGTGTGGGGTATTTGTTATAATTGGTGAAAGCACATTATTATAATTGTACTATTAAGTATAGGCCACGGTTTAACTTAGGGTTGACTGTATTGTGCAGTTCCATGGATTTTTCTTAAAATGTTTATTCTAGTGCCATATAAACAAATTGATATACCCCCTTTCAACCACATTCAAATATATAACTCAGGGCTGTTAATTACATTACATGCTACCATCAACACCATCCATTATCAACGTTTCCACAGTTCCAAATAGAAACTCTATACCTTTTAAGCCTTGACTCCCTATTCCCTACTCTCACCCCATCCCCTGGTACCTTATATTCTAGATTCTGACTATGAGTATGCTTATTCTAATTATTTCATATCAATGAGAGCATTCAATATTTGTCCTTTTGTGTCGGGCTCATTTCACTGAATATGATGCTTTCAAGGTTCATCCATGTTGTTGCTTGTATCAGTACTTCATTCCTTTTTATGGCTGAATAATACTGCATCGTGTGTATATACCAAATTTTATCAATCCATTCATCGGTTGGTGGGTACTTGGGTTGCTTCCATCTTTTGGCAACTATGAATAATGCCACTATGAATATCAGGGTGTAAATATCTATTTGGGTCCCTGCTTTCAATTCTTTTTTGGGGTATATACCTATAAGTGGGATTGTTGGGTCATATGGTAATTCCATACCTAACTTTCTGAGGGACTTGCCAAACTGTCTTTCACAATGGTTGCACCATTTTACATTCCCACCATCACTGAATGAGTTTTCTATTTCTTCACATCCTCTCCAACATTTGTAATTTTCTGTTTTTTATAAATAGTAGCCATTCTATTGGATGTGAAACAGTATCTCATTGTGGTTTTGATTAGCATTTTCCTCAATGGCTAATGATGTTGTGAATCTTTTCATGCATTTTTTTTGGCCATTTGTAAATCTTCTTTGAAGAAATGTCTATCTGAGCCTTTTGACCATTTTTAAAATTGGATTATCTGGTTTCTGTTGTTGAGTTGAAGGATTTCTTTATATGTTCTGGGATATTAAATCCTTATCTGGGATGTGCTTTCCAAATATTTTCTCCCATTGTATAGTTTATTGTATTACTTTCATGATAAAGGCCTTTGATGGGCAAATTTTTAAAATTTTGATGGGGTCCCATTTATCTATTTCTTTTCTTTTGCTGCTTGTGTTTTCAGCATAAAGTCTAAGAAACCATTGCCTAACACAGGGTCCTGAAGATGTTTCCCTACATTTTCTTCCAGAAGCTTGATAGCTCTTGCTCTTATATATAGGTCTTTGGTCTGTTTTGGGTTGATTTTTGTATATGGTGTGAGGTAGGGGTCCATCTTCATTCTTTTGCAAATAGAGATCCAGTTTTCCTAGCATCATTTACTGAAGGGATTATTCTTTCCCAATAAGTGGCTTTTACTCCTTGTCAATAGTCAGTTGGCCATAAATGTGAGGGTCAGTTATGGCACACTCTGAGCACAATGAGATATAAGCAGGTACTTTTTTAGACTGACAACTGCTGACATATGAAAGAGCTGATACCATATTTATGGCTCCAATTTCATTTTACACTGAAAGCAGTCACATGCTAATAAAAAATAAGGTGACTTATGGCGATTCCATTTTATGGATTATAACTTCTGTATACTTAAGTGTGCTAGAGCTATTTTAATCCTTACTCTTTTGCCAGATTATATACTCATTGAAGTCGGAGATCTTGTCTTTTTAGCTTATATGTATTCCTGCTAGTTATGTTGAATGGTACCTTTTTGTATAACAGAGAGTTAATATTTGTTTAATGAATGAATGGTTAGATTAATGAATGGAATAAGTAATCTTTGATTTATTTTTATATAGAATACAGAATCTAATTCATTAGAAAATGAAGCCATGGATTGAAAACTATTTAAAATATGTCTGTCCAGTGAAATTCTTTGGCCCTTTTAAAAATATGTAATGTTTTTGAAAAGAAAGAAAAACACAAGAGAAAAATATCACAAATACCCAACGAATACCCATGTGCTTACCATACATACTTAACAAATGTTAATATTTTGTCATATTTGCATCAGATCCTTTTTAAAGAAATAAAACATTTCAGAAACATTAAAACTCTGTTTGTACCCTTTCCAATCCCTTTTCTCTCTCTTCTCAGAGGTAACCACTATCTTGAGGAAACTATATATAGATTTAAAAAAAAACCTTTTAATTGTTTATATGTCTGCTAACATTCTAGAGTATTTTCTGATTTTGAAAAATTTTGTAATGGTGTCATATTGTATATACCCTTCTGTGACTTAATTACTTCTCTCAATGATATAAGTTAGAGATTTCTCCATGTTGATAATTTAGATCTAATGCATACATTTTTACTCTCTGTAGTATTACATAATTGATTGATTGAATCTCCTATTGATGGATACTTAGGCTTCTCCCAGTTTTTCACAATTACTAACAGTACTGTTAATAACATCCTCATGGATGTCTCCTTTGGCATATGAGAGTGTTCCTCTTGGGCACATTCCTAGAAATGAAATGACTCAACTGTGGAGGAAGTAATATTTTCAACTTTGCTAGATATTGACAACTTGCCCTCTAAAGAGGTTGTACTAATTGACATTCCCAACCAGCAGAGTGTGTGAATGCTTGCTTTCTTACATTCTTACTAATACTTGCTATCATCAGAGTCTTTCTCTTTTGCTTTTTTAAAAATGAATTTATTTTTGACTTATAGTTCAAAAGCTAGGTTACACTTCACCTCCTGCCTGTGCTTTATGGTCCAGATGTTTGTAATATCACACAGATATTGTAACATTGCAAATGCCATTCCCATTGCCCAGAACAAGTTGCTCATCTTCTCTGGATGGTGAGTTCCTACTTATTCTTTAAGTCAAGATTAGGATGTCTCTGCTTCTGTGGCACTTTCCCTGATTACCCCAGATCATTTGTTTTTCGTCTCTTTGCCCTTGTAGCTCTCTGTATAGATTTCATTTGTCATACTTAACATGTTGTATTATTATTAGTTTCAGTGGCTGTTTCCATCACTGGATTGTGAGATCTTCTAGGGTTGGGACGATATGCACCATGCTCACTTTTGACACTATTGTGCGTAACCCAGGTGTGACTCAATACGTGTTTTTTAAAAATATAAATACATGAATAAATACATTTCTTAGTTTACTAATTCATCTAACAAAATCTGCCAAACACTTTTCTTGGTGTTGGGAATATAGCAGAGAAACCACCGTGTTAGCTTTCTGTTCTCAATGAGCTTACATTTGTGGGGTAGGGGGGAGAGAAAAGGGATAAACAATCAAGCAATCATGCAACCGATCATAAACACTAGTAAGGAAAATAAATCAAAAAAGGTTGATAGAGAATGTCATAGTTGTTGATCTTGTCTTATAACACACCCCTTCAGCTCACCTCTGACTTTAGCTGCAGGTGAGGAGGAGATCCCATGCTTATAACTTCGTACCTCAGGTACTTTCTGTCTCAGAGCTTTCTCCACAGCTGAGGAGCTGGCTCATCCTGGGAGAAGTGGCAGGAAGGGTACCGCACTCAGTATCCCTGCCCTTTTCTCTGGCAGAATTGGGGTCTAGTTGCCCGTTGGCTTTTTCTCCTAATCTTACTCCAGCTTCCCAGAATCACCTCTCAAATAAACATTCTGCTCCTAAGTCTTCATCTCAGGCTGTGTTTTGGGAGGAACCTAAACTAAGACAAATAATTACAGAGGAGTTGCTTATTAACAAAGGGTTGTTAAAGAAGGACTCTTTGAATGGGGACTTGAATGACAAAAGAGTGAGCTTGTGGACACCTGGAAGAAAGGTGTCTCAGACAGAGGATTCAGTAAGTCTAACCCAACCCTAACCCTATAGTGGGAGTGTGCTTGTTGGATTTGAGAAAGCAGCTAGGAGAAACAGCTGGAGCACAGGTTAGCAAGTAGGGAGCAGGAGACGATCGATGGCAGTGTGGACCTTTGTAAGCCAAGGTAACCGGCTTGCATTATGTTCTGAAAGAATGAATTGAATGGCTATGAGCAGAGAGGTAGGATCCACCAGAGGTTTTAAATGAATGAATGAGTGCATGCATATTTATGACTGAAATAGACCTGACCAAATGATTTGTTTTTTTCAGAGGTTCCAATTCATGCAGATCTGAAAGGTAATGGTATTTCATGAGGCAGTGCTGAATTACGGCCTCCAGCTGTTCTGGCATGGGACTGATTTGATGCCACACATAGACATCCCTTAAGTTAGCCGCTCTCAAAAGTTGCTGTGCTGAGCCTGTGAAAGAGGGAGCAGTAGGAAGGGGGACCGCATGGATTTGGAGACCAGTTGGAATTTCAGCAGATACCAAGGATTTTGAAAATGATTTTTTAAAATTCATTTATTATCTATCCCTCCCTTTCTGCTTGTTCTTGCTGTTTTCATTTTTGCGTTCTTCTGTGTCTGCTTGTCTCCCAGTTGCGGCGACCCACCGAGTCAGCTCACCGCGCGGCGGCCTTGCCTGCTCGCAGGTGGCTTGCCCTGCTCGCGGGGGTTTGCCCTGCCCATGACGGCTTTGCTCTGCCCACGGTGGCTTGCCTTCTCAAGGCGGTCTGTCCGTTTGAAGAGGCCCCGGGAAATGAACCTGGGGCCTCCCACGTGGTAAACTGGCACCCTACCAATTGAGCTACAGCCGGCCCCCTTGAAAATGATTTTGAGGCTGCAAAAGGTCACAGGCCACCTGTTGCTTTTTGATGGGTCAGTTTAAGCCAGAATGTCTGCTGCTTAGCAATGTTTTCTAGCGGGTGGGCTGCAGTTACAGGGGCGCTTCCTTCACAAAACCAAAACCCACAGCTGAAGGAGATGTTAGCTAATCCTTCAGGTCTATGTTTAAGAACCTGCTAACTGGAAGCTTGATAATTTTTGGGGGTCCCTGTGACACAGCCCTGCAGGACTTAGGCTCCATAGCTGTTTCTCCTTTGCAAGGTGGTACCTTCCTTCATTATTGCTGGGATTTTTGGAAAGAGACGTTTATGGCATTTGTTGGCTGCGCTGTTGGAGAACGAGGGCCCTGATCAGGTCACACAATATGATGACTCCGAGAAATGATTTCCCTTCCTTAGGAGGGGAAGGGCCTGGCGGTGTAGGGAGGCAGAGTGTGCATGGAATGACTCAGGCTGAGTGCACAAGACACGGGCAGCAGGCTGGGACTGGAGGAAGGCCGATGAAAACGCTAAGGAAAGATATGCCCCTCTCCTTGGTAGAAACTCAGAAATGAGTAATTCCACACAAATCTGACTTTCTCAGAGCATCCCGTTCATTTGTTCTGTGTGCATTAAATTTATCGTCACTGGCATTAACTGGAAAATGGAGGTCAAATTTCATTTTGGCCTGCAACGTGATAAAAATGACCCGCAAAAGGTGGATGACAGCTTGTTATTTTATACCCTGGAAAATAGCAAAGATCAGATAGTACCTCCTCTGGGTCCTTTTTTTAAATTTTTTAAAATTTATTTTGTCTTCTTGAATGGCTGATACTAACTTTCCTTGGTAATGCATCATAAATGCACGTCGTGATTTGTTAGAAGGGTGGTCAAGGTTTAAAACAAGAACAATCTATTTCTAACCGGCAAGTTCAATCAGCACAGGTTGACTAGGCACCTTTCCCTGTGTGAGTTCTTTACAGAACCACTGACAAGTCATAAAAATATCCAGAGCACAAGCGTGACATTCAAACACACTGTCTCTTCTGCTTATAGTTCATTGACTCCCAGAAGTCATCTATTTATAGCAATTAATGATTTCTAAGCAATTAGATTCCCCTGTTTCAACAACTATCATGTTGTAGGATAAATCCTTCCCCTCAGAAATGCATGTGGCAGGCAGCTTCAGATATGGGAATAGAGGCCAAAGTTGGGATGTATGAGGCAGGAGAAGAAATCTTTTCCTCTAGCATTTGAGACGAGCTAGGATTGGCATCAAATAAAAACTGTTTGGAATTGTCTCTACATGAAGGATTATTTAAAATGTAAGAAGTGCTTTACTTCCACCTAGCCTTGCCTCCAACGATGAGAGTGATAGCCCCTGCCTGTCACTTTTCCTGGGGGACAGCCGGCTACTGCATTGCAGCCTTCTCCACTGGAGGTCCTTCATGAGTCAGTGCTACTTTGCTTTGCTTTGTAAAGATCATTGCAAGGGCTGATCTTGGGTAATTGTTATTACTACCATCTGCATCACAGTATAATTACCTTTCCAAAATGCTAGATCTCTTTAGCTGATGTTTAAAGATAAGTAATAGCCAAATAATTGCACAGCCTTTGGATACAGAGCAGGAGCTTGCGATAAAAGGTGGGATGTGTTTACAGCATGTATTTTTCTCTCCTGTTTTTATTTTTCCTTCTTTCCTTGGGAGTAGTAGAGGGTGACTGATTTTCCTCCGTAGCTCTCCTTTTATTTTTACACAGACAGATGACTAAGTCAATGCTATAGAATTTATCCTTCCTTTTCCCAATCTATCCATCCTACACAGTTGGCAGGATGAGGATTGTGGCATTCAACAAAGCTAACTTGTGTTAATCAGAAATCATGGTGGGTAAATTCTCTCTGCTTTGGATTAGAGAGAAACCCCATGGCCTCATTCAGATCAGGCAGACAGATTTAGCATGGTCTCTTCCCTCCTGACTCCTCAAACTTCTAAATAAGCCGTTGATAGAAACTTCTTTCTTTGCAGCCCTTGATACTCTGATGTTCAGGCTACAGTTTGGTGATTAAACCTTGAGTGTATTTCTTTATTAGCATAATCAATCAGCAGAACCTTAGCTACATGTAAACTGGATGCTTCTGCTATAAATCCTAGAGCATCTAAAACACAAAAATATAGATGGTGAGGTGTAAAAACGAAGAGACAAAGGTGGGGAGAAAAATGTGGATTAACTGATAATTCAGAGGGAAAAAGCATGACAATACCACGAAGGCCTGCATAAGGAACAAGAAATGGATTTACAGTTTTAAAAGTATTTAGAATCCTGCTTTTGTTTGGCTTTCTTGATTTTTCTGGAACATCATTTGATTAAGCAAACCTGCCCATGTTTTTACCTTGCTAAATTCCTAAACAATTAGACAAATGAATTGCTTTGAGCCATGTGGACTATGGGATGCTAAGGAGTAGTTACCATATGCCCACAAAAATTAAAAAAAAAATTTCACTAGTTGTAAACCTCAACCACCCTCAAACCCACCTTTGCAATGTAAACTTATGGCAGACATAATAATTATTATTATGAAGATACTTAAGATTTACAACCATTTGAGAGTAACTTTGTGCCACCATCCATGTTGGGCCCTTTGCTAGCATTATCTCATTTAATCTTCACCAGAGGCCTATGGGTATAATTGTTATCCTTTCAACTTTACAGATGAGGAAGCAAAACCTTGGAGAGTTTAAGTAACTTGCCCAAGATCAAACTGGTTAGCAGAGCCAGAATTTCAACTCTGGACCAATAACTTGTAAGTCTGTACTCAATCACTGTTTTAGTTTCCTGGCTGCTAAAAAAAGAGGCCCTACAATGGGAATTTATTGGCTCACATTTTGAGGCTAGGAGAAGTCCAAAATCTAGGCGTCAGGAAGGCGATGCTTTCTTCCCAAAGATTGTGACATTCTGGGGCTGACTGCTGGTGATCTTTGGTCCTTGGCTTTTCTGTCTCATGGCAATAGAACCTTTTTCTTCCTGGTTCTGTTGAGTTCCAGCTTCTGGCTGCTCCCCACAACTTTTCTCTGTCTAACTTTCACTCTGCCTATAAAGGACTCCAATAAGCCAGATTAAATCCCAACCTGATTCAATGGGGACACACCTTAACAGTAATATCTTGATGAGATCTTGTTTACAATGGGTCTACACCCACACTGGGTATACAATTCAGTCTACCAAAACTACTTACGTATCTCATAGGAAGATATTATGCACATATACATTATAAATATCTACCTACCTTTCTGGCAGAGTAGATGAGATATCTATATCTATATTCCTAACTATGTCTCTACAGATATTCATACATTATGTAATTTTATTTGTGATTGAGTGGACTATTAGATACCTTAGCTATTAATCTGTAAGAGCCAAGAGTTTTATTGGGCAATCCAGAAAATATGCTAGTTCTTTTATCTGAAGAGCTAGCCATATCCTCTACCTCAGGGGAGGAGGTGTGCTGGAAAAGATTTGATGAGTTGGTATTTATTTGCAAGGCTGCAGATTAACCTCTCCCCAATGGAAATAACATCCCTTTCACATCCATTTAACCCTAAGTGAAATAACCGTTTCCAAAACATTTCATTATACCTCCATTTTAAGAAATACGCCTCACCTATCAAAGTTGATGTTCAAACAGGCAAACCAAGTAGTTTCCAAGTAGGTTGTGTGTGTGTGTGTGTGTGTGTATGTTTTCAGAGGAGTAAGAAATGGTCCCTACTTCCTGAATTGCAGCAGTATCTCAAACCCCTCAATTACATATTGGTTCTTTGGGCATAACATTTTACTTCATGTTCAAGGCCAAAACTTTTGGAAGGGGTGCTATGATAAACACTACCACTCATTGTAAGGCTGATAGAGAAGGCTTGAGGAGACTGGAGATCTCATGAGAGTTGGGGACTTGGGGCAGTTGGGTTGGAGTACAGAAAGGGGATGTTAAGGAGCCTGAAGGCACTCCACCTTCATCCTCATTTTTCATTAAATCAGCCTCAACTCTGGGTCTTTTAAATGGATTAACCAAGAGAAGAGGTGAATCAGTATTGTCTGCTTTAATGGAAGTCCCATTCAATGGAAGTGAATGCTGAGAAAGTACCTTCTTCTTAATAGAGAATTGCTTATTCACCCAGTCTATCATTTTTCTTCTTTCTTCCTTTTGTTTATTTGTGTACTATTGATTGAGATGCTATGTTACACCCTGAGGCAACAACAAAGACAGGGTACAGTGACTTGGAGCTCAGGGGGGGCTTGACTCAGCCTGGGGTCATTGGGAAAGATTTTATAAAAGATGAAATTGAAGTCTGGGTCCTGAAAGATGAACGACATCCCCATGAGTGAGAAGGGGTCAGGGCGTGGATACTTCAGAGGAAAGCATCTTTCTGGAGTCATGATTTTCAGGGCTTGATGAAGCCCAATGTAGCTTTGGAATAGCAAGACAAGAACAGATCTGTCCCCAAGGGGCCTCATTGTGGGATGATCCCTACCATGTTGCACTTTCTGGAAAGGCTTGGGAAGAGGTGAGTCACTGCTGGTCTGAATCTTGTGGCCCTCTCCCTTCTAGTCTTGAAAAACCAAATAGTTTGGTATTTTTGAGAAAAGTTACTAAACACTTAAATTTGTTTTACAGTTAATGCTAAAACATTTGCCTTTATAGACTCAGTAATTGATCTAGATATCTCTTCTAGCTTTCTCTATTCTAATGTTCTGGTGCTGAGAAAAACCGCATTTCTAATTTACATGTCCAAATTAGTTTCAACTTACTTATATTGAATGATAATAGATTTCTTTTTCTTATAATTAATGTTGTCTGAAAACATAATACAGATTTAACTTATCATTGTAAAGATCTTAAGATTTTAATATTTTTGCAGAGGCATAAATACAGTGTAGCTATAATTATTTCATTATGTATGTATAAAAATAGGATACAGCAAAAAGTACATGCTTTCCCTCACTGATTACTCTTAATGTCTCCCAAATTTCCTGATTTACAATATTCTCTAAGGATGTAGATTTTTCTAATTGAAGTACAGTAATTTGCATATTTTTAGACCTTGTTGACACAGTTAATTGATATGTCATTACTTATATCATGCTGAATATAATTTATACTCCTTATTCACGGCAGACTTACAATGCTGTCCTTTTGGTGAAGGATTCAGAAAGTAACGTTCTTTGTCTTGCTTTTTCCCTTTTTCTTAGCCAGCCTTTGCCCAGGGAAAATGAAAAGAATAATGGTCAATTGGCAGGGTTTTCTATACAGCTATATATTAATCACTAACTTATAATCTAATAACTGTTAGCACCAGTGGTACCATGTACATTTTTCTAGCAGTTTACTATTTTCAAAGGACTTCCACATATTATTAGCTCCATTAATCCTTATATAACTCTTATGATAAGGATTGCTACAGCTCTTGTACCAATGAGGAAATGGAAACTAAGAGAAGGATGAAGACTTGTCCAAGGCCACATAGCAAGAAAATTGCAGAGGTGGGATGGGACACAGTTCTTTGTCTTGAATTCTTTTTCTACTGCACTGCATATTCCAGCAGAGAGGTAAGGAAATAGGACTAAAAGCCTGTGAAAGAACAGGAAAATATGAAATACTAGTGGAGCCAGAGACCAAGCATATAAACTTAGAGACTGGGGGTAAAAGTTCATGTCACTGGTGTCTATCTAGGTGTGTCTGAAAAATTCAATCTTCTTCGGTAAGGTTGCACATTTCCCTGTCTCTCTGAGAACTCTGAATGAGAGTGTTGTATATTCCTGGGAGGGCTGGGCCCAAGCTTTATGATCTTTTGTTAGTCCCACAGCGCTTTGCTCTGTTCAAAGGAGGCACTCAGAAATAATTGTTGAATGAATGAATGGTATTCTTCAGAAGTCTGAGTTATGGCCTCGTTGTTCTCATGATGGGCTGTGATTATATCTGTGCCAGTTGCAGCCACCCACACCCACCCTAATCACATAGGCCTCCTCTGCAAGGTAGAATTACTTTTAGCCTTCTTTCCTTTTCTCCCTTCCTTTCTTTTTTCTTTTCTTTTTTTTTTTTAAACTCCATTACTCAGGCTGGAGCGTTCTCTTGTTAAAAAGATGGTTGGAATTTGGCCTAGTGTTTACGTGCATTGCTAAAGATGTAGGATCTGCTTTTGGTGGATTTCCAAGTGTGCAATCCATCCAAGGAGCTGAAAATCACAACAAATGGAGTCCAGAAAGCATGACAAAGGCAAGACATTATTGTATAATGGAAAAAGCATTGGCCTGGGAGCAAGGCAGACTTTGGCATGGATCCAGAGTCTGCCATTTGCTAGCCATGTAACTCCTTGCAATCACCTCCATAAGCCTCAGTTTACTTGTCTGCACAATGGGGCTCTGGTGAATGCATCCTTCTGAAGCGGGGTGATAGATAAGGAATATAAGATGCCTAACCCAGACCTGGTGCCTACTGGGTGTTGTTTCCCTCCCTTCATTCATGTCTGGGCTGGCATTGACCCATTCAGATGGGTTGTAACTTCTGCTCAAAGGACATACACAGTTTGATTCTTCATTTGTGGATGCCTTCTTCATGCTTGCTAATGCCACTCTGTGTTGAGAACCATTGAGCACCTTCTGTTGTCCACTATGAAGAAAAATAGCAGGGCCACTCCTTTCCCCACCCAGCAGCTGCTTGGCCCTTTCATCTCATGGCATCTGGGGAATCACTGAGCTGCCCTGTCTTACAGAAGGGGCTGGTGTTTGGGAGCCATACAGAACCCTTCTGCTCCCTTCGTTTGAAGCTCTCTGATGAAGGACAGGCTGCTGTTCATCTTGAGGATGCCGCAGCTATTGGCCACTTCCCACCAGCAGTGGGAAATGTGCTTAGTTTGAGAAGAGAACAAGGGGCAAACATGTGCTGTTGTTTTCTATTTCTAGAGGAATGAGGGGATGGAGTAGAAAGAGCCCAGGCTAGGGAGTATCTGCAGCTGAATCCTTCCTTTGGCACTAACTAGCTGTGTGATGTGGGGGGGAGTTACTTGTATTTTGAGGCTAGGTTTCCCTTTTTGGAAATAATAGGGATAATCAGCTTTATTGTTTTTAGTAAGTTACCTACAAGCCACTTGTGTCCTTAGGTTGAGTTAGTAGCCAACCTAAATCAACCGTGTGGTATGATTTTCCCCAAGACTGACCTGCACCAAACGACCTCAAACTGGCCAGAGGATTCATAATATTTGTGGTCCTTCTGTCCCACTGGGCATTTTGATTGGGTTGAAGCATGATGTTACCTGAGAGGGATCCTCCTTAGATAGGTTCCATGTTAGCAAGGATTTGTTCATTGGATCAACCCATTCCCATACATTGTAACTTAGCAGGAAGTGGCAGGGTCTTGGAGAAATGAAAAACAGAGCAAGTGTGCTCTGAGAAGAGGATGTTGGGAAATGGTGGTAGGAGCAGTACTACCAGATGGGGTGCTCAGGGCAGTCTGGGAGGTGGGTATAGCACCACTGGGGATGGTAGGTAGTGAAAGAGGGCTAAGGCTACCCATGATTAAATCCATTCTACCCCAAATATGAAGAGTGAGAGGCTCTTCTGTGCTAGCCACTGTGCCAGCTGCCATCCAAGAGACTTTTGCCTAAGATTCCCTCACTCTCTCTGCTCTCAAGCTGCCTACAACCCAGTCAACGAATTGTGAGTACAAGTCAGAGTAAGAAAATGACCTTACACCAGGTATGATGTGGCACATATGGGTGGTCAAAGGACTGAGTCCTCCCTTGCAGTAGCAGCAATGAGGGAAGGAAGAGGTGACATTGAGAAGAACCTGTAAGTTTGAAGAGGACAACTGCCAAATGCTTCCTATTTTGTAATATTGCTGGGGGGGGGTACATTAAGGCACCTAGCTAGGGCTTTCTCAGGGGTGCAGGAGAACGCCCTGATGGGTTTAGTTATGCTTCTGTCTCCACATCGCCGTCATTGTCACATCACCGGCACCCACTACCACCATGATCATCATCTTCAGCCAACAAAGGCATCTGCAAATGACAAGTAACACCATCCTAAGGTGCACAGGCAAAGGGGACCAACATTCATGGCCTCCCATTGCTCTAGAACCAAAGATCCCCAGGACAATGGAAGCTGCAGTTGCGTGGTCCTATAGATAGGAGGTGCAATGTTTGGCAATTAAAAAGATGTGTTTAAGAAAAGGTATACTTCAATTTTTCTTTTTTAAAAAATAAAAGACATTCATCCAGAAAGCGCATGATGGTCACAACAGGTACATAGTTTTCCACTGGTGATCACCTTCTGTCCTTCCTTGGCTGCCCTGTCCATGGTTCTGGTAACCTATAGCACTGGATGGGTGAGGAGAGCAATCAAGCCCTTGCACAAAGCAGCACGTGCTTCAAGGGACTCCTCTTTACAACCTACTTTCAGAGGCTATAAAGTGATAATAGTGTGAGTAATAGCAGCGGATGTTTATTGAGCCCTTCCTTCCCACGTGCCAGGCCCTGTTTCTCAGCCTTTTACCAGCATTGACACTCATTTAATCTTCCCAACAACCCCTTAGATTGGCTCCATTGTTATCTTCATTTACAGATCAGGACATCCCGACAAAGAGTGCAAATGAACTGTCCAAGGTCACACAGTGAGTGTGGGACAAACTGTGAATTCCCTCCAATGTGGCCTGATCCAGAAGAGCTCACGCTCTTACTACCTGGGTGATTCTGCCTCCTATGAGGCACAACCATAGTCAGCAACCCATGCAACTATTTGAAGCCCAAATGCCTGTTCTGAGGTTGCTTGGTTCTTATCTAATGGCTTGACCCCCTTTGCATTCTGAGACACTTGTCACTGTGTCTTTCCCTCTCACTATCTCTATTTCTGTGTCCCTCTCATTTCTCTCTTGCTCTCCCTCACTGTCTCTCCCTCTCCTCTCTCCTCTGCCCCTCTCTGTCCCATGCAGGACTAAAGTCTCCAATGTGCACACCACAAATTCATGAACATTCAAATTGAACTTGCTGTTCAATGATTGGTTTAAGAAAGTTTTTCACTTCTATCCCCCCTTCCCCAAATATCTGTAAATAGAATCTGGCCCGGGGATGATTTCTCATATGAATAATGCTTTTGCCGCTTTAAGGGAGAGAAAAAGGTAAAAATTCCAAAGCCCCGAAAGAAAGCAATATTCTCAACTAAAAAATCTGTTCTCTCCAGCTATAAACATGTAATAAATCACCCATATGAAGAGCTTAATCTTTAAACTGAAATTTGGCGGCTGCTCGAACTTGCTCCTTGGACTGGCGTGGGGGAGAAATACAGCACCAATGTTCCTGCCCTTGAGAGGGAACTCTGGCTACATATTGATGGCATACATTCGAAACACTGCAATTTCATAAATGAGCATTTCTGGGGTATCCGTGGCGTGCTCATCTTAGCTCTCTTGGAAAATTTCAAGGTTGGCTTTGTAAATATGAGCCTGATTGTGTCTTCAGTTTCAAAATGAGAAAATCATCTACCTCTCTTTTTCTCAAGTATATGACTTAAGAATTTTAATGATTTTGGAATTACATTGTTACAGGCTGAGTTTTTTGGGAGAGGGTGGTGAAGGACGTAATTACCCAAGTTTCAGGAACTATCTGGTATTTCATGAGGGAAAATGTCAACATTTGGTACATCTGATGATTTCATTTTATATGTGTGAAAACAGAGGCAAATGTCTGTATTTGAGGAGAGTAATTGTATAGATCAGTGTCTGCACTTTTCTCGAACACACTGTTAAAATAATAATTAAGCCTCCACACCTGTTAGACTGTGAACAAAATCCTCTTCTCAGAAAACTGCCTGTTCAAGAAGCTCACAGTATCACCAGACAAGGGCTGGAGCTCTATATCCCTGCCTTCTTTTCTCTGTTCCTTTTCTTTCTCCCTCTCTCTTCATCACTCTCTCCTTCCTCCTCACGATTTCTCTTCTGGGAAATATTATTTCTTCACTCTAGAAAATGATTTTTAGCTGGGATGTCTTTGAGTCAAACTGGGATTCAGCACATCAGTCTATGTTTTTTGAGCAGAATAGAATTTCAAGTTGACTCTGAAGGATGAAAAAGAGGTGGCAAGTGAGGAGGGGAAAATGTCACCAGCACCATGGACAGCACCAAACACTGTCCTGTGCCCCAGGCTGAGGCTGGGTGCAGGAGACCTGCACGGATCAGCCTGCAGGCATTTACGGAGAACCTACTATGGATAAGGCAGTCAGCTAGCTTCTGAGGCACCACCTCTGCCCTTGGGGACCTGATGGGACTGGTTGTTGCCTAGCTAAAGCCTCTTGCACAATGCTGGATTAAGCACCCATCAAGGATGGGTTGGTTAATCTCTCAAGCACCTCTACAGTCTTAGTTCCAGAGGTTTTAGAAGGCCCATGGGAGATGGGAAAGAGAAATATAGGTTAGAGCCTGCCCTGAACCATCCATTGTCTCATCAGAAAATAGAATATTCTTTTTTTTTTTTTCAGTAAATTTACATGTAACCATCAGTATTCCTCATTTCTAAAATGGGCATGATAAAAGTACCAAACCTCAGGAGGATCTCCAGGAACAATGCCAAATATGTTATTTTGTTGAGTTAATTGTTAGTTACTATTATTCTTGTTGTTAGGGCCCATTGGCTTCCTAGATCATTTATTGCGAATTCCAGATAATCTAGCAAAGCTTCCCCAACACCATGTTTCACCTAAAGATGTCAGGAAACAGACGAGCAACTAAGAGGGTTGGGCCAAAGACGTCCAGGAAGTGCATTTTTCAGGAATGTAACAAAGGAAGATTCAGTATATATATTTGTAAGCAAGTATTATTCACACCAGGCCTTGTGTACATCAAGTTTTATATCTTTTCCTCAACTTGCAAACTGAACAGATCCCAAAAGCTAGATTCATTAAAAAATCATCTCTGCCAGGCAAGGCACTAAGTCACATCTTGCACTTTTCCTTTTTATCACAAGCAAATCCTTTTCAAGATCAGATCTTGAGGATCTTGGTACTGAGGTCATTAAAGGGAGAATGAAAAAGCAGAGTAAAAGCGAAAACCAGTATGCAAAATCAGATTATTTTCAACCACGGGAGTGCTGCCCCCACTTATTCTGATTATGAACATGTGGTTTTCACCACATTCTAATTCCTAACAGGGTGCCAGAAACATGCCAGGTGTCCAGCAACCATTTGCTGATTGATACTCGTTAAGCCCTTTCTCAGGACCTTAGAGAAACTTCCAAAGTTCAGTCCTCCTGTCCCTGGTCCACCTCAGAGCAAAATGCTGCCTTTTGATGTGATAACCTTTCAGTGTTGGCATGCACGGTGGCCAAGGAAGTGCCGAGGCCTTAGAGCCAGGCTGCCTGGTGCAGAGCCTTGGAGTCATAACTAGCGTGACCACGGGCAACTTATTAAGGCCCCTGTGCCTTGCTGTCCTCCTCTGTAAAATGGGGTCTTAAGAGTTCTTACCTCAAGGGATGACAACATATGCCCAGTGCTCGGAGCAGTGTCTGACGCGTAGTAAGTGCTGTAGACACATTTGCTGGTGTTGTTGTGATTACCACCAGCTATTGAGACTTTTTACTGTGTGCCAGGCACTTTGCTAAATGCTTTACATGAAACATGTCGTTTTATCCTTATTTCCATCTGGTCCTCTTTACATCATTACCCTAGTCCTCTCCCTAGGAAGGCATTGCATGAATAATTTTATCTTCTTCATGGCACTGCTCAGGGCCTGAAGTCATTTGTGTTATATATATTTTTTGATTATGTGTTGATTATGCCCTTCACATTGGAATGTACACCTCTTGAGGGCAGAGGAGCTGTCTGTCTAGATCACCGTGGTACCCCTGGTTCTAGGACAAGCCTGGCACACAGTGGGTGCTCGCAAACATTGACTAATTGACTGACTGGATTCTTTTGTGCAGCAGAGTTATCTCCAAGACCTTTAGCCATTTTTTCAGGGGACTTGATTTCTATACTTTCTGCAGCCTCCTATCATCTTGTTCCTCTTAAAACGTGGTACCAAGAATTGAGCGCCACATTCGAGATGGGATCTTGTCGGCCTGGAGGACTGTGGGAAGGCTCCTTCCCAGGATATGGACCTCCATATTATTTTCCCAGGGTGAGATTTCAGTGGTTCTTCTCACTGCTGTGTCAGCCAGATATCACACATTAGCTGCTGGGCACCCAGATTCTATGGAGCAAGGGCTTCCTCGCACGATTGTTCTTGGCCACGCAGAATACTACTTTTATCCTTGTTAAATTAAGTTTTCTTGGCTCTGTGCACCAAATTTTGTTTGTCAAGGAATCTTGGAACATCTTGTGGCATCTATTGCATGAGCTCTTTCTCATCTTCATTTCACCTACAGTAACTTTATATATGATTTATGCCCCTTCCTTCAAGGGATTGGCAGACATGAAGAGCAGGCTAGGTCTTTGTGGTACCCACATAGCCCTCCCGTATTGGCATTTATGAAAACAATCTTCAGCGTTACCTACAATAGTAGTAGGCAATGTAAAGCATTTAGCATATGTGAGTGGCAAATGAATTAGCTCATTTAATAATAAAAAACCCTACAAGGTAACTATCATTATTATCCTCATACATATGTGGAGAAACAAAATAACTAATATAAAAGAAGGTAAATAGTTTACACAAGATACTGAGGTTACCAGTTAGTCAATGGCAGAGATGGCGTTCAACCTGAGAGTATTTGCAACCGTGTTTTTCACTCTAACACAAACTACCCTATGTTTGCTCTGGTAGAAGATACAGATCCATTAGTCAACACTTCCTGGTCACAGTGATTTTTTAACTCTTAGGAATTTACCTAAATCGACCATCTTATCCACGGAGAAACTACCCAGCATTTTATCCAATGTTTGACCAAGTTAAGATTCACGATGTTGATGATATTTCCTTGATTTTGTTAGTGGGCAATAATTGAAAAAGCAAAATTTATTCCCAAAGAATAAAGCTGATTGTTGGGGACTTGCAGCCAACTACTTGGATGAAACAGAAGCAAACCTCTTTGCCTCAGAGAGGTCGTTTGCTGTGTCTTGATTTTGTAGATGACATAAGAACTGTGGCTTTAAATGCTCTCTCTTAAAAGCTTACATTGAAGATCAAAATTATTCAGAAATGCTTTGGAGAAGATGAGAATAGACTAACAGCTTTTGCACATCCATCTCCTAGCCCACACGGACAGGAATGAACTGTTTCTCAGCCTCAAAATCATCTGAGGGCTTGGTGATATTTACAATGTCCAACTCAAATTGCTTATTCAGGTCATGAGTGCTGAAAAGAGTAAAAAACTCAGTAAGGACCAATGCAATATTGTCTGCTTGTGGGGCCCAGGGCTAGAACATTTGCTCCTGAGTCTTCAGAATGCAGGTGATGCTCAAATAAGTGACGAATGGAGTTGTCCTCTCCATCAGAGTTCTCTTTGGTCAATGAAAGCCTTGTAAGTTCCTCCTTCCTTATAACTGATATTTAAAGAGAAGGAGTTTCAGTTAATCAAATGTGAGTAGCACACTGTTTCTCAGAGTGTAGCAAGCAGGGATACTTTAAAGGGACACACAAATGAAAAGAGCAAAAAAAAAAAAAAACACCCACAAATGAATATATGTATTTCTATTTTAATTGTTATGTAGAAGAAATACAACTAACTTATCCAACCTGTGATCTCATAGTTATTATTGCTCAGGATTAGGCAAAGTAAAAATGGGAGTCAATTTGAGTTTCATTTAAAGAAAAATATTCAGTAAATACCAGTATAGGTAGTTTGCAGATTAGCGAAGATTGTGAGAATGATATGTAAATGACTTAGGTTGGAGGATGTTGGGCTAATGCAATGTCAATTAAAAATGTAATGTTATGTATGTGTATGCCACTAACAGTTTTTCATGCTCATATTTTCAGAGCTGTAATTGGGCATGTCATCAGAGAAGATGCAGTAGCACATTGCAGGAAGAAGGATTGATAGATTGATGAAGTAAGGCAATAGTAGTGACAAATTCTAGAAAGAAGTCACCCTTTGGTAGAATGGTGGGTAGGATCTGGTAAAGAAACATGCCCAGAGAAATAATTCACCCCTACTTATAGTTTAAATCAAACAATTCCATGTTTTTTTCCCTCTTACTGTTGCTTTAGCCCTCCCGCACCCAACTCTTGTTTTTAATTACAAAAACTAATTCTAGCATTCTGTTAACAAATAAAAAATACACATTGAGACAAACTTAACTTTCTGTACTTTGTTTTCAGCCACACCACTGTATCAGCTAGCTGTTGCTGTATAACAAATCACCCTAAGACTTAGTGGTTAAATAACAACCATTTATTTAGCCCACCATTTCATGGTTCTTCAGTTTTACTGTTCTTCTCTGGGTTTACACATGCATTTGCATTAGCTGATATTAGATAGGCAGCCTTGCATTTGGGTGTTGGCAGGCTGTCACCTTGGGCAATGGGGGTGGCTGGCTTGTATCTGTTATTCTCCAGTGGGCCAGCAAGGATTTGCTCTTAAGATAGGGTTCTGAGAAGAGAGAGAAAGTGCAGAAGTAGGCAAGGCCTCTTGAGGCTCAATTGTATTGGTCAAAGCAAGTTACAAGGCCAGTTCAGATTCAGGGTGTGGGGAAAGAGACGCTGCCTCTTGATGGGCACAGGTACAAACCTACATGGCAAAGGAGCGTGTTTACCAGGGGAAACATCATGGCCATTATTTGCAAACCACTACACCCACTTGCCAAGCATGTTACGCTGGACAAGTTGCTTCTCTTCTCTAAGTTTTGGTAGCCTTGCATGTAAAATGGAGACACTATACTAGCCCCACAGCTCTCACAGTTTCAACCATGTCATACAAAACAGACCAGCGGTGCCAATGCACTTTGAAAACTGGAAAGTGCTTTGGAAAAGTGTGATGTTGTGTTTACTCTGCCAAGATTCGTCTAGGGAACAGGACATCATAATTGAAGTTATCTCATAAAGAGACACGGAAGTTCAGTAAGACAACGAGCATAAACTGCTTAGTCTAGTCCTGGCACACAGAAAGACTTCATAAATGGTAGTGGCTCTTTTTATTAATAAAAAATGAAGGTAAGTTATGGGTAGAGAATATTGAGTAAGTTGTGATTAAAAAATAGAAAACAAAAGACAAAACAAATCTATTGTAGTGAAATATGAGCTTGCCCCCAAATCTACAACTGCTTTACTTTAAAATGTACCTGTTCATCACTGGTTGATGGCTTTTGAAATCATTTATTTTTATTGTCTAACAAAGGGCACTTTGCTGAGTGCTTCATTACCTGTGGAAATGCTTAAGCATTTGCACCAAACCCTGTGCACAGTAAGTCAAATGCTGGCACTGGTGATACCTCTTAGTGATAATTTTCAAGTTAAGTATTATGTATCAGGTAAATGATTGTGCATATAAATGGTCATTTTAGATTGTACATTAGCAGGTAGAAATGGACAGTCTTTCCCAAGAAATATTTGACTTTTTTCCTTCCACAGTTAATTGCTTCAACTAAGATTTCAGAGCATGCTGTGATGTTGTACAAAGTCAGATTAAAAAGAGTAATAATAGAGATCCTAAAACCGTTAGCTCTTCCAAGAAGGACTCGGTACATTGGCTGTTTCCTTTTTTTTCCCTGCTGTATGGTCTCACTTATGTTTATGGTGCTATTTTTGAGTAATGCTAATAAAAATACTAATAGCAATGTGCTTTTTAGAATGTGTGGCTCTTAGTACAGGTTGTTTTAAAATGTAGTCACCAAGATATCATAACAGCACGTTCCCCCCTCTAAAGAGTGCTTCTTTGCTTGTGTGCTTCTGGAAGCATGGGTTAGATTTTACTTAAAATTGAATCTCCAACCCTATCTCAGTGAGTTGCAAATAGTAGGTCCTTAATAAATGTACATTAAATGAAGGCTAAATGAATAAGTGCTGGTTTATGGAGAGCAGTTGCATTGCATTTATTTAATGATCTCAGAGGCCATCTTTTGACCAAAATCTTACATAGTTGATGAAAGACCCAAGAGTACAACCCACCAAAGGTATTTTCAGTAGGGCTGCTTTCCCCCTGAGGTACTTAAGCATGCGGTTTGCAGAAGTGAACTGCTTTAAGAAAACCAGACTTTGATGAACAGAGAAACCGATTCCCTTACAAGGGAATCTGCAAAATTGAGATGATTTCCTGGGAATGGCGCCTGCATCAGCACATCTAAATGCTGGTTCCCTCCTCACTTACTTCTATCTGAAGACAATCCAGATGTCATTAAAACGACCTGCTTTCCTGTAGTCCCCTCCTTTAGATGGTAAACTCCTTGAAGACAGCACAACTGTGTTTGTACCACCTATATCCTGTCATCTCTCATAACATTCAGCATCAACTAGGTACTCAAAATCTCTTCATTGAACTGAAGACACTGCCCAAGCCCTGCCCTCAAGAACGTTACCATCTGTTCTCAAGGCAGCAGAGAATCATAAAACTTGAGTGTTAAAACTCAGATCCAGAAATCATGAGGCCCTTTGACTGATCTCCGTGCAGAATGGATGAAACGGCAAATTGGAGTAAATCTGGTAGTTTGAGAAAGATACTGCTTCTACTCCTCCTCCTTGGCCTTTCTCCCTCCACTCTGCCTGCTTGTCCCTGGTTCTCTCTTTTCCAGGTGGTCCTTTTCGTTGGCATTTTTTTTTTTCTTGAAACTGCGGTTATGTGTTTCTGAGGAAGTTGACAATCAGGAGTTTTGTGGGTCCTTGGTTGAGAAGTGATAGCTCTTCCCCGTGCTTCATAGTACACCTGACCCACAAAGAACTTTGCACGCTCAAGAAGGTAAGGAGATTCACTCTTCTTCTTTAGCTGTTTTCTAGTCACTCCCCGTCCCTCCCCACGGCCACGTTCATGATCCTCTTCTGCCTTTGAACAGCATCTCATCCCTCTTCGTTACCCCATGCCCTACATTCAAGGATAATTTTTGTGCTCTGTCTACATCGCTTTTTGGTTGTGCAACAGGGCTATGGGGGATGATGGCGGCTCGAGAAGTAATGGTCATGTCATAAGGAGTTGAGGAGTTTTGCAAAGAGAAAAAACCCACACATACTGAAAAGAGAGTTCTACTCGGTTTGGCCACAATTTCATGTGCTGGGGACACAGCAGTGAGTAACAGTGACTGTGTTGCAGGATGTTAGAGTTAGAAGAAGGGACTTTCTTGATACTATACACATTCATTGTGTATCCCCAGAATGCCAGGGACTGGAGTATGTCCTGGGGATACACCCATATCTAGTCTCAGGCTCTGAGGATTGGCTCTTTGGGGAGGGAGCCAAAGTCCCAGCCCAGTCTTCCATAGGCTTGCGATGACTGGAGGGATAGGTAAGGCCTTGCTAGTCACTGTATTTCTAACTGGAATTCCCAGAGTGATTACATTTTGAGGATGGGTCAGTTGACTCTGTGCCCATAACTTCTAAGCTTCCAAAGGCCCTGTGAGATGAGAGGATGCCATATGCTGCCTGTTTATATGGTCATTACTGCGGTCCTGAAACAAATGAGATTCTTGAGGATTTTGTACTCTCTTCTGTTAAATAAAACTGTGAATAGGATTAAAATGAATTTTCTCGACATTTTATTATTTATGGTTAGCTTGCAGCCATTAGCTCCATCTCCATATAAAATAGAAGCAACCAAAGGATGAAAAAAGGAAAACAATTTCAGAAATAAGAGTAAGTTCAATGATTATAATCACAAAATGTGATCATCTCCTTATCACGAAGAGCAGGGATGGACCTTCGTGCCTCCCAGGGCGGCATTCCATTTTCTCCAGTAAATAACATAGGATTTCCCCCATAATTACCTGATAGACTGGAATAGCACCTTGGGATCCATTTTAGTCTATTGGGTAAATGATATGTTTTCTAATGGCATTTTTACCTGACAGTGAGGCTTGTGAACTAATGATATATATAGCCAGGCCTCTGTCGGGGACTGTGTGGAGGCAGTAGTTACTCTTATAAAGTTCTGCAGTCGACCCAGAGCTACAAGCTTCCAGGGAGACAGCATTTGTACTTAGTATTACCAGAGAAAATAAACACTTTGCAAGAGCATTCTTAGGGCATTATTCACAGGATGTCTAAAGAGGCCATGCGTTGGGCAGAGAGCCATTGCTAGCCAGTGACGTCCCATTTGAGGAGCAGCTGCTCTTTGCTGCTGTGAAAGACATGTCAGAATTTGTCTGGGAAGACCCCATGACTGGTCCCATGTGGCTGCCTGGACCAGCAGCCTCAGAGTTGTCGATAGAGGAGTGATCTAGATTACTGAGGCAAACGTGAGGTCGCGGAAAAAGGGCCTGAGGGGAGTCACAAGACTGGGGTTGGAGCCCCAGCTCTGCCCCTTACTGAGCAAGTCACTTGTCTCTCTAAGCCTCTGTGTTCATCTTTAAAGTGGGGTAACACTTACTAGATCCCACAGAGATGGGGTGGATTAAAGGGATGCCCCTGTGGGTTGTAGGGAGATCCTGGGCATATACCAGGCCCCCAGTGAGTGCTTAGTAAGAAAGCAGATGTATGAGATGACTAGAAATAGCAAATTTACAGTTAGAAAGTAGATTAGAGGATAACAGGGATGGGGAAGAGGAGAATTTTGTTTGTAAAACTGGAAAAAAAAAAGACAATTAATGGTTTGACTACCAAGAAATGTGTTTTCCAAACTAGCCTGCTCCCATGGACCACCCAGGATGCTTACTGTGATATAGATTCCCAGGCCTCCCACCAGACCTATTAACTGAGACTCTCCAGAAGAGGGGCCCAGGGATCTGTATTTAATAAGCATCCCAGATGATTTTTATGGTCAGACTAGGTTGGAAACAGTGGTGAAGACAATGAAGCTGCAAAGGATTCCTGTGATTGTTTTTGTATCCAATGGGCTGGATTGAGCACATCATTCAGTTTTCTGTCCTATTCGTGTGGCCTTTGATTTCTGCAATTAGCAATATAACCAAACCATTATGGGCAGTTATATAATGATCCAGGGTGTGGTATAGACATGCTCTGGAACTCTGTCGTGGCCATCTTAGGATGGCTTTGCTGTAGTCCTTTGGTAGATTGAAATTTGGGGGGGGGTATAATTCCAAATTTCAAGACACAGAAATGTATTCTAAACTTAAAATAAATATCAGTCGAAGAAGCATGATTCCCCAAGAAGGTAGAAACCGCTGACCCAGTCTGCTCTAAGCAGTTTCCGTGCTGGGTTTCTGATGGTATGGAGCTATCATTAAAATTCTTTCTCTATAGTGGTGACTAGCCTTTGGTAGAGTCTGCTCACCCAGGGGTCTTCCAAGGTGCCCAAGAGGTACCCCTTGACTTAGAGCTGTGGCCCAGATAGCTGGGCTTTGTGTCTGGGGCTATACCTCCCTCACAATGTGTGTGAGCATCTGACAGTTCCCTTTCATGCCAACAATGCAGAAAATTAGAGGTTTTAGTGGAATGTGGATTCATAATAATGATGTTTGTATGAATCATTTGAATCAAAGACTGCACTGCTTTTCAAAATCATCCCATTTAATCATCCTATCGAGTCTGTTGAATTATTAGTCCCATTTTATAGATGAAGAAACTGATGTTAAGAATGAGTTTCTGGGGGCCGGCTCGATAGCCCAGTGGATAGGGCGCCGGCATACCACATGGGAGGCCCCGGGTTCGATTCCCGGGGACCTCTCCTAGCGGGTAGACCGCCTTGAGAATGGCAAGCTGCCATGGGTGGGCCGGAGCCGCCGTGGGCAGGGCAAGAAGCTGCCACGGACATGGCAAGAGTCGCCACGGGCAGGGCAGGTCACCCACGGATGGAGCGCAGCCAGCCACCCGCGAACTGAAAAGCCGGCTGTGAACAGACGCAGAGACCGCCCACAAGCGGGGAAAGCCGTGCCTGCGCAGTGTCCACTCTCGGCGCGTCGCCGCAGCGGGGGGAAGGGGAGATATGTAATAAAATAAATAAATC
>PVKH010000961.1:0-33187 GCA_004027955.1 Chaetophractus vellerosus | reverse complement strand
TGTGGATGGTAGGTACATTTGTTACAAGTAATCCACAAAAATTGAAACATAGCTACTAACCATGGACAATGGTTTACATAATGGTTTACTTTTCAGACAATAGAAGTTTATAAATTTTTGCTGAAATTTGACATCGCTTGTATCCAACATTGCAAGATCATGCAGAACACTTCCATTGCCCCCTAAATACCCCCTCTTCCATCTATTCTATTCCTCCCTTCCCCTCCCCTCGAGGCCCAGGGTGAACACCAGGCTTCACTCCTTGAAGGACAAGATTCATAGTTACTTGCATGCAAGTGCTTTTTAGCAATCTGCATTTCCTCTTTGGAAAAGCTTATATTCAAATCTCTTGCCCATTTTTAAATAGGTTGCTTTTCTTTTTATTTTCAAGTTGTGAGATTTCTTGATATATGCTGGATATTAGGCCCATATTAGACAGGTGGTTCCCAAATGTTTTTAATTTCCCATTGAGTAGGCAGCCTTATCACTTTCTTGACAAACCCCCTTGAAGCATATATTTTTTTAACTTAGAGGAAGTCACATTTATGATTTTTTTCTTTCATTGCTTGTGTTTGGGGGTAAAGTTTATGAAATCATTTCCTACTACCCCCGGATCTCTTAGGCGCTTCCCTACATTATCTTCCAGGAGTTTATGATCTTGGCTCTTATATTTAGGTCTTTGATCCATCTTTAGTTAATTTTTATAGGTAGTATGGTGATTTTTTTCCATTCTTTTGGAAATGGATAAACAGTTCTCTAAGCCCCATTTGTTGAAGAGGCCATTCTGTCCCAGTCGAGTTTGTTTGCTGGCCTTGTTGAATATCAGTTGGCTGAATATGTGTGGTTCTATATCTGAACTCTCAATTCGGTTCTATTAGTTGTATGTCTATCTTTGTGCCAATACCAAGCAGTTCTGACCACTGTATCTTTGTAGTATGCTTTTAAATCAGGTAGTATGCTTCTTCCAATTGTGTTTTTCCTTTTCAAGATGTTTTGGCTATTTGGGGCCCCTTACCATTCCAAATATATTTGATAATTGGCTTTTCCATTTCTATAAAAAAGGCTGATGGAATTTTTATTGGATTGCATTCACTCTGTATATCAATTTGGGTAGAATTGTCATCTTAACAATATTTAGTTTCCAATCCATGAATACAGAATTTCCTTCCATTTATTTAGGTATGCATTGATTTCTTTTAGCAATGTTTTATAGTTTTCTGTGTACAAGTCTTTTGCATGCTTACTTAAGCTTATTCCTAGATATTTGATTGTTTTAGTTGCTATTGTAAATGAATTTTTTTAAATTTCCTCCTCAGATTGCTCATTATTAGTGCACAGAAATTCTACTGACCTTAGTTTGTTTCTCTTATATCCTGCCACTTTACTGAACTCCTTTATCAGCTCTAGAAGCTTTGTGGCAGAGTTTTGGGGACTTTTCTATGTTTAGGATCATGTCATATGCAGATAGCGAAAGTTTTACTTCTTCCTGTTTAATTTGGATGCCTTATTTCTTTTTTCTTGCCTCAGTGCTCAAGAAGGTACTTCTAATGCATTGTTAAATAATATTGTTTTTTATTTGTTCATAGGTATTTGATAACTGATTCAAACTCTTTGCTAGTAATTAGTTTGTGGAGATTTCTATTTCTTATTTAGTTAATGTAAGTAGTTTGTGTGTTATTAAGAATTTGTTAATTTCATCTATGTTAGCAAATTTATTGGCATATAATTGTTCATAGTATCCTCTAATAGTCCATTTTATTTTAGTGGTGTTCATAGTAATGTCCCCCTTTTCATTTCTGATTTTAGTTATTTGTATCCTCTCTCATTTATCTTTGTCAATCTACCTAATGGTTTGCCAATTGTATTGAAAGCCACCTTGATACAGTTTGCATTATCCTTAACTAATCATGTCTGAAAAGCCCCGGTTTGCAAATGGTTTCATATCTATAGGACCAAGTGCTCATACTTGGACGTGTCTTTCTGGGGGACATGATTCATCCATAACAATGTTCTTCAAGAATGGAGCTAAACTACCTTTATAGATAGGTAGAAGCAGAGGAGCTTTAAAGGCTCGAGCATCAAACTGTTTAGATTTAGAAATAGAGAACTTCAGAAGAGAGAAGACCAAAGTGGTATTCCTGAGCCTGTGGGTAAAGGGGTGCGTATTGATCAGCAAAATAACAGAGTAAGTACTCTAAATTGAAAAAAATAAAACAGTGGAAAATATCCCCTGTTATAGAAGAGGTGTAACAAGAATAGAAGTAAATAAAAAAAATTAATGGTTGTGCAAAGTTATATGCTGTTCCCTGATTTTACTTTAATCTACTTTATTTATATTGTTCACAGTGTTGTGGAAAATTAATTTTAAAAATAAGTGTGATCATTTTTTCTTTGAAAAAATAACTCAATGTGGTCAGAAAATAATGTAATAAATGAAGGTAACCTCATTAAATGTGTTGCCCCATTATACATAGTAGGGACAAATTGTGTCAGACAAAAAACATTAATAGCTTTATGTTTGTATATTAAAGTAAATAAAAAATTGTAAAGTATTCTAAAATACATTTGAGCTACATCATATTTTTACTTCCTTTTTTCTTTTTTTACCCTTTATTTCTTGATTTATTTTATGAACTGATATCCCCTTACCCTGTTTATGCTAATTTTAAGAGCACTAATTATTCAGAATTCTTATCTGACAAATACATACTCACATACCATTTTTCTTTAGGCTTAACATCATTTTAATGGTGATAAACAGAAATATTTCCCAGAGTAATTGACTGTTACTTTCATTAATCTATTACTTTGCTGGAAAAATTTTTATTGATGCATGAAAAACATTCCAAATACAGGAGGAATATTTTTAATTATTTCATTGTCTCTGTCAAAGATTTCATTTTCACTTTAAATATATATAGCTGGATAATTTGGCATCTGAACATAGCCTTTATTTCTTAGTAATTGTACAGGTGTTTCATACATATTTTTTGATTATTTAGAAAAAACGATTGTGATAGTGAGCATTGTCTAAATAGCTATTTAAAAATCCCACTCTATGTGCATGTGGGGGGTTGTGGGAGGTGTGGGGGGGTGGCATATGGGTACTCCTGGAATCTCTGTGTAACATTTATGTAATCAATGTATCCTAAAAATATATATATAGATATATAAAAAATAAATTAATTAATTTAAAAAAATAAAAAAATAAAAATCCTACTCTATTATTTAAGCACACAGATGTTTTATGATGCTCATTTTTCACCTTAAGTATAAAGAATCTTAGAAAACATCTAAGCAATGCAAAATGAATTTCAGGTGTTTGAAGATATGTCTTTACTAAGATTAACCAAAAGGATGAAATATTTAATGATATGCTGGTGTTTGGGGCCATTTCAGTTAAAATTAATTTTTATTTGTTTTTTCATGCAACTACAAGTAAGTTTAGCTGAAGAAATTCCCCCTTACTAGTATTCACTTTGAATTTGAAGCAAATTTAAATAAGTGAATGGATTATAAAGACATTTATTTATATAAAATCTGGGTACTCAAATAACTTCAATCTGGCTTTATGTACATCGTTGAGTCTAAAGTTACTGTCAATAAAGACAATTTCTAATAATCCATGACCTAAGTATTCAACATATCTATTTATAAAAATAAAATCATCTTGATCCCATACTGAGCATTTATAATTAATATTAGGCAAGGAGAATATTTTGGTGAGCAAGATAGACAAAGACACTGCCTTCAAGGAGCTCATATTATTATGAGAGAAGACAGAAAACATTTAAGGAAATAATTAAGGTCAATCAAATTACTTTAGTAGTCATAAATTATGTAAAGAAATTTAAACAGTGATATGATAGTAATTGGAGATAAATGATCAGTCAAGTTATTTCTAAGTGGTTAGCACTTGAGCTGAGACCTGAATGGTGAGGAAGATGAAACTATATTTGCAATTAGTTGAAGAGGATACCAAGTGGAGGAAAGATCAAATAAAAAGGCTTTTAGATAAACTAAGGAGATCTTGGAGGAAAGGGAAGCATACTAAGATGACCTTGTAGGCATTTGGTAGTTGAGGGTATAAATCAGAATCCAATTGGAAAGGAAGACAAGGACTTATAGCAGTCTCATGTCCTAAGGGAAATATAATTTGGATTTCGAAGTCACAAAAGTAGGCATGAAATGAGAGGAGAAAATCTTAGAGAAAAGGGAATTACCTTATATTCTACCCAGAATCTGTGGTCAAAGATTTTTCACAATTCTAAACTACAGATGTATGTAGAAACCAAAGAGAAAGCAACTTCTAAGACCTTTAAAATTATAGAGAGGTTTGTTAGTCTCACTGGGTAAGCAATTAAAAATGAGAGTTCAAAGCTCTCTGAAAAAACTGGGTTCTAGATTATTATTATCTAGACTTTTCAAATTCAATGCCCAGTGTTCATAGAAATTGCCAATAATGCTAAAAAACAGGACCAATTTTTAAAAAATCCTCAAATAGAACCTGTAATCGAGGTAAAAACAAAAATGGATAATGTGGATTTGAAGTAGCTCTACATAACATATACAGAAAAAAAAGATGGAAAATTTCCTTTGCAATTTGAGAGATCAGATAAAATTTCATCAGAGTAAAAGATACTATAAGAAAAATTCAAATTGAAATGTTAGAAATAATAATTTTTAAAAAACATAGCAAGAAAGATGAAGAATGGCTTTGAAAGGCACATAAGTACATCTGATACTGTTGATGAAAGAGTGAACTTGAATATAACTCAGTAGAAATTACCCAAGTTGAAATGCAAAGATAGAACAAAAATGGAAAGAAAGAACAGAGCATTCAAAATCATGGGATAATATCAAACAATCTCTAATACTTATAATTGGCATATAAAATGAAAAAGTGGGAGAGAGAGAAAAAAATACAAAGTAGGCACAACATATGGATATTTCTGTAGAAGAAAATTAAGGAAAATACAAATTTTGAATACATCCAGAGATAAAAGGACACATTATTTATAGAGAAACAAGGATAAGAAGTACAACAGATCTCTCATAAAAATATGTTAAGCCAGAAGATAATGGAGTGCCATCGTATCATTGCTAAAAAGGCAGTGGCCACCAGAGGTTCTGAGGAGAGGGAGAGGGAAGAATAGCTGTAACATGGGGACATTTTCGGGACTTGTTCTGCATGACATTGCAATGACGGATACAGGCCATTATACATTTGGTCAAAACCTATAAAATTGTGCAGAGCAAAGTGTAAACTATAATGTCAATTATAGTCCATGGTGGGTAGCAATACTTCAATATGTGTTCATTAATTGTAACAAATGTACCACAATAATAAAAGATGTTGTTAATGAGAGAAAGTGTGAGAAGGGGAGAGGGTGGAGTATATGGGAATCACCTATATTTTAATGTAATATTTACATATACTAAATCTTCTTTAAAAATAAAACAAATGTATATTAAAAAAGATAACAGTTTTTTCAGTGATAATAGACACAATGCAGAAAAAAATGTAAAAGCAGAACATTATCCTTCAAAAATGAAGGAGAAAAGAATTCTTACAAAGAACAAAATCTGAAGTAATTAATGGCTGGCAGATCTATTCTATAAGAAATTTTAAAAGAAGTTATTCAATTTAAAAGAATGTGATAAATGTCATACAAATGGATCTACACAAAGAAACAGTTCTGTTATACAGACAATAAATGAAAATGAAATTCACATTTTTCTTAATTTGGGTTACTATAGAATATTATGGCCTGTTAAAACAAAATTATTAACAGTGTATTTTCTGATAATAGCATAGGTTAAATTAAATTCTATGTCAATAATATCACCAAGAATGGGAGGAGGGAATTGAGGAAATATCATTATAACTTTTGTACACTACAAGTGAAATGTTATAATATTATTTGAGGCTAGACTCATATTATTTTTAAAATGTATGCTTAAACCCTACAGCAACCATTAAACACATTTTAAGTGTAAATAAGTCAAAGGACAGAATGTAATTTTTAAAAGTCAAATACCAAAAAAGCAAGAAACAGGTAAATGAACCAAATAAAAAATGGAACAAATGGAAAACAGCTACCAACTGACACTTTATCTTCTAATTCAAAACCTGAGACAAAACTGCTTGATCAGTGGCACTCTCAATTCATAGAGGTTTCTCTAAATGCCTGGCTCTGCTTCCATGATGGATTAACTAAATTGAAACATTATGGTAACTACTGCGCTGATGGAAAGAATCAATTCAAGACAACTGAAAATGGACCATGGTTGCTTAAATCAGTGGGCAGAATTCAAGACCATTCTCTCATTATTAGAGCTAATTTCCCCTTGATGAACCTTTTTATCTTTTAACAGAATTCTGGGCTATGGCCAACGGCCTATTCTTTTTTCTGCCACTTGGAAAATTACAAAAAGGCAACTCTCTTTGGAAACATGAACTGTGGAGGCCATTCATAGCTGCTGAGTGGAAACCTCTGAGTCACTCTTGTGGAGCTCGCAGTAAGAGCCCATTCTCTAATGGGAACTATAGGTATCAAACTGCTGATTGAGTCTGCATCATTTTGCTGTTTGAATCCTACGTCGTACCACCAATCATGACAACACATCCACCATCACAGATTGGATGCAAAAAATGACTGTTTCTGATTCAGAGGTTACCACTGCACACTAGAATTATCACATTTGCCAAAAGTTGACTTGGTTCTTTAGCATTGAAGGAGGCCACTTCATGGGCATACCCTCTCCTGCTCCTCCTGGAAAATTGACCACATCAGACATTTGACTCACTATCAGGGCTATCAGAGGTGCATCACCACAGGTGAAACATTTACTGGTTATGGTATTACTGTTTCACTATGATCAGTTGATTCTGCTTACACCATTGTGGCCATTGAAACACGACTATGACATGTGTTCAGCTTTCTGGACAAATTCTACTCAGTCAATAGTATTTATTTTATCACAAAATCATCTCAAAAGTGGATTGATTGTCAAAGTGTTCAAGGGTCTTTCCATGCTTCCTGCCATTCAATGTATTCAGGAATTTTGAAATTTGGGATCTCTCTTAAAAATTCATATTCATAATGTCTTTCCTCCTAATAGCAACTCCAGGACAGTTTGTAAGTATAAATTTCAGGTGGTAGTTTAAGCAAAAGAGAACCTAAATGATGTAAAATTTATTCTGGTTGAGTTTTAGAAAGATATCCTTTTCTCTCTTGCACCTGAACCATTTGGACAAAATATGGGTGAATACATGAGATAACTTGGAAAACAAAGGTAAATTCATACATACTGCAATGGGATATATTGATTTTTTGGAGATGAAGGAAAAAAACAAAACAGGAGTTTAAGTGGAAACACCTTACACCTAGAAAGGTAAAGGAAAGGGAGGAAAATGGTGGCCTTTTGTCTTTTAGAATCATCTTTGTACCTTTCCTCTCAATGGAAAATTCTTATACCTTTCGTAAACTGTTGCAAGCATCTTAAGAGATCTCCTGTGTTTACCATAGCCAAAAGACTCTGACTACAATATGATCAGTGTATTAGTCAGTCAAAGGGGCACTTCACAATATACCAAAAACTGATCGGTCTTTATAAAGGGTATTTATTTGGGGTAGAAGCTTACAGTTACCAGGCCACAAAGCATAAATTTCTTCCCTCACCAAAGTTTCATGTGTTGGAGCAAGACAGCTGCCAATGTCTCCAGTGTTCAGGCTTCTGAATTCCTCTGTTCCTGGGGCTGCATTTCTCTCTGGGCTTAGCTACTGTTTCCTCCACAAGTTCAGCTGTAGATCATGAGGCTCTCTACGCTTTTGCGTCTCTCCACAAGGACAGCTGTAGACTATCGGGTGAATGGCTCACTTGTCTTCTCCTGGAGCGCTCCTCTCCAACATCAGAACTGCTTTTCAAATCTGCTTCTCCAATCTGCTGCCTTGCTTTTTACACTTGAGACCACACCCACCAAGGGGTGGGGCTCAACACCCTACTAATGTGGCCCTGTTAATGCCCCAACCATAAACCAATCATGCCCAGATAAACAGATCAGCTCACAAGCATGATTCAATTCACATTTTTGGAATTCATAATTACATAAAACTGTCAAACTATTACAATCAGCATCCATTTAACCTTCCTGAGAAGGCTATTGAAAACATCTACAAGGTCCCAGTTGTTGAACATCTCGTATAAAACTCTTGTCACCACCTCTGCATATATTCCTTACTCCTATTCACCATCATTCCATTGGGCAAATAGAAGGCCACCTGGGGAGATGTATGGAAAACCAGGACAGGTGGGCCTGATTGCCCTTCTATAGTTCCTCTAAAAATAAGGCTCACATTTTAAAATTCAGGTGTTAATCTTACCAGCCTCATAGGAAGGAAACATTTTTAAGCTATGCTTTCCGACTGATAAAGATTTTATCTCTGAAGGCCTTGGCATTTGTAAACAAACCACTATTTCCAGGGACACTATGTGAGTCCCCATACTGTACTTCTTGTGTAAATTTCAGGCATAACACTTCACTCCCTAAAATTCAGTTAGTTGCTACTAAGTTGTGGTCATAAGAAAACATCAACAATTTAAGGAGGCTCCTTCAGCAGGTTTTGTAAGCCCTCAGATGACTGCAGTGATCTCTTTAAAATGAGGCTGCCCTGGATTTCATTGAGGAGTTGAGCAGAGAGCTAAAGAACTTGCAAAAATAGGGAACCAGCTGTGGCTCAATTGATAGGGCTCTGGTTTACCACATGGGGGGCCCCGGATTTGGTTCCCAGGGCCTCCTGGAAAAGGCAAGCCGCTGCACAGTGAGCTGACTCAGTGGGATGCCACAGCAGGGAGAGACAAGCAGACATAGAAAAATGCAAAAGCAGATGAACACAGCAAGCACAAGCAGCAAGGGGGGTATATATAAATAAATAAAAATAAATCTTAAAAAAAAAGAACTTGTAAAAACAGAAAGGCTTTGGCATGTGGCATGGAAGAGTCATTTGGGAACATATTTATCTTAATTGGCTATGAGGTATGACTATGAGCTACTCTAGTATAATTGACTTCACCAATGAATAGGAGGAAAAATTCTGGATACAGGATAGTGTCTATCATTCTTATCTGTCTTTCCCCATATTTCATACTGCTTATGTAAGACCTAAGAGAAAATAGGAAAAAACTATAAGATGCTATTAGTTGTTAGAAAAAAAAATGCCTCATTTTTGTAAGAAAAGAGGGTATAGTAATGAAAAATGTATAACTAGGTATATACCTTCCTTTAACCACATGTCATGTTGCTATCTAAGAAATTAACAATGCAGCACAATCCGTCACTAATATGAATAAAATTGATAACACTTACAATGACCAAATACAATATATATAAATATGTGTGTGTCTGTGCATGTCTGTGTGTGTGTCTGAGAATAAAGTTATAGTAAAAATGTCAGTTAGAGTTGATACTGGATACTAAAGCTTTTAGCTATTTGGTAGGAGGTGTCTTGACAGAGATGATGGGTAGCAGTAATAACCTGCTACAAATGGATTAACAAGAAGAGACATTATTGTCTGAGTTATTGTTAATAGTCATATGTGACTATTTATAGATATATAGATCTAAGGATTTATAGAACTAATAGGAAATATTTATATAATGCTCAGTGGTCCTTTAACAGCCTGTAGGTTTTGCAGTCAAATAAATGCTATATGCAATTTTATTTTTGGTCCTATTTTTATCCCCAGGTTTGTGTATTCTTTTGCACAGTAATTCTATGAATGATATAAAAAGTTACATCTATTTAAAATTCAGTAGTATCTGGTTTTAAATAAATTATGATGCACCTATTTAACAAAGATCAAACAGACTTTCTACATGATCTTTATGAAGCATATAGATAAAGGTAGGTAAGCAGAATAATTTTTTATGTGTTTTCACTATAAAAATATATGCCCAGCTATATTTCCTGTGTGAAATTTTGTAATTTAAATTTTGTTTATATACAATTTTGTGTCAATACTTCATTTCCAAGGTAAGCAAAATAATTTAATTTACAATCCTTACAAACTCTTTAAACTTACTAAATGACCAAACCATATTTGCATAGATATCTTCCTATCATGGAGTGACATCTTACCATTTTCTAAAGTTGATGGTAACACATTATTCTATTGTTTAGAAGCAAGTCAAAGATCATTCCTTCCTTAAGGGAGGCATTTGCATAGGGAATAACATCATTGGGAAGTTATCAAGGGTGCCATTTTAGAATTCTGCATATCACTCAGGCATTCCAAGAAATAAAGATAGAGCTTTTTCAGTCTAACAAAAACTCAAGTCTATCTCCACAATGATAATGAAACTTATGATTACCCAAAACATTTTCATTATTATATATATTATAAGGACTTCAGCCATATAGGATTAAGGCTCACTCTCATTCAGTTTGGGTACATCTTAACCAATAACATCTTCAAAGGTCCTATTTAGAAATGGGTTCATATACATATGAAAAGTGTTTGGACATAAAATTGCCTTCGGTGGAGCACGTGATTAAATCCCTAAAATGCAACAGGACATAGAAGTCTCCAGTTTTTGAATCAATTATTTTAAATCACAGAGATTATGCTTTTATTGCTAAATCTCAGTTCCTTGTGGTTTTGAACTTACATTAAAACAGTTTAATTATTTTGTTAATGACATGACTTACCTCAAAATATAGAAAGACAACTTGTGATAGTCCCAATTTATAGATTGTTTGATTTAAAGACTTTGTCAAGAAAGTCAAAAGGCAGACTACTTAATGGGAGAAAATATTTGGAAATCACATATCTGAAAAGGGTTTCATATTCATGTTATATAAAGAGATCATCCAATTCATGATAAAAAGACTTTTTAAATTGGGTTTGCTTGTCTTTTTATTGGATAGACATTTTTAAAGTGTAAATATAAATGGCCAAAAAGCACATGAGAAAATATTCAGGATCACTGCCTATCAGGGAAATGAAGATCAAAACAACACTGAGATATCATTTCACACATTATAGAATCATCATTATTTTAAAAAACAGAAATCTACAAGTGCTGGAGAGGACGTGGAGAAATAGGAACACTCCTTCACTGTTTGTTGGAAAGTACAGTGGTGTAGCTTCTGTGGAATATAGTTTGTAAGTTCCTCAAGAAACTAAATGTAGAACTGCCATGTGATTCAGCAATCCCGTTACTAGAAACATATTCAGAAGACCCGAAAACAAGGATGCAAACTGACATTTGCACACATATGTTCATAACAGCATTATTCACAATTGCTAAAATATGGAAACCATCCAAGGGTCCATCAACCAATGAGTAGATAAACAAAATGTGGTATATACATACAATGGAATATTATTCAGCTGTAAGAAGAAATATTGCATATGACAACATGGATAAACTTTGAGAACATTATTTTGAGCAAAATAAGCCAGACACAAAAGGACAAATATTCAATGGTCTCACTAATATGAACTAAACACTGTAAGGCTCATGGAGGTAAACTTTAGAGCAGAGGGTCTTAACCAGGGGTCCAGGTACCCTCAAGATGTCCATGGAAAGATTTCAGGTATTCTGTGAGCTTGAATTGAAAAAAAATCAACTTGTTATCTTATTTTCTCTGACCTCTAACTGAAATTTAGCATTTCCTTCACTTATGAATGTATGTAATAAATAAATTGCAGTAGTATTCATTTCACCTGACTGGCAAAGGGATCCATAGAACAAAAAAGGTTATGAACCCCTGCTTTAGAATATGGGATACTAGGATATAAAATATGGGTTGAGAATGGGAGCTGATGTTTAATATATTCAGAATTTTTAATAAGGTTTATTGTAAAGTGTGGAAATTAGTAAAGTTGATGGTAACACATTATAGTGAATATAGCTAAAATTTCTGATTTATATATGTGATTATGGCTGAAAGGGGTAGTCTAGGAATGTCAATGTCAATTGAAAGGAAAGTAGAGGATAATCTAAAGACTGCATAACATAGTGATTACATTGGTGGATGAAGATTGTGGTTAATTACAAATATAAGAATATTCTTCTACTACAAATTTTTAAGAATATGATGATACCCAGGAAAATTACAAATAATGTACCTTACAGCCAGTAGTTGACATTAATATTGCAATATTTTTGCAGCAATGACAAAGAAGATATATCAATTCTAAGTGTCAATAATAGGAGGGGTATATGGGGGTATGGGATTTTTATTTTGGAGTACTACAAACATTCTGAAATTGACTGAGGTGATGACAGCACAACATGTGATGAAAATGAGAGCCACTGAGTGTGCACTTTGAATGGATTGTACAAGGCATGGGACTGTATAACACAGGGAATATTCTGGTGGATGATAGACTGTGGTTAACAGAACAAATATGAGAATATTCTCACATGAACTATAACATATATATAATACTAACACAGAATGTTAGTTTTAAGTACTTAACCTTATAATTAATACCAAATTTAAGATATGTACACCTTAAATTACACCAAATTTAAGATATAGTCTATACTTAGTAGTAATATTTTGACGATGCTTTCATCATCTATAACAAATGTTTCACACTAATGCAAGATATCTGTGGTGGAGTGAGGTATGTGAGTCCTATATGCTATGCATGTTTGCTTTGTAAGCTCACAACTTTTGCTATACACTTATTGTTTCTGTATGTTCATGTATGCATGATAAACTTCAATAAAACTTTAAAATGAAAATTCATAACTGATAGGATATGACTGGTATAATTTAAAGTTCCTATAATTTTTATAGGAAATAATCTTAGTACTTTAAAATGAAAGCATTAATACTGTCAGAAATTCCAACTCATTTTAGTGATGATGAAGTTATATACATATTAAAATAGGTGCATAAAATATTGTATTATGTTTTATGGTTTAAGCAAATATCAATAAATATAAATGTATCTTTTTAATTAAATGCATTTTATATTATTTTTATTCTAGAATTTGTAGGTTTACAGAAAATTCAAGAAGAAAATAGTTTCCATATTACCTCATCCATTATTATGTATTAGTGTGGTATATTTGTTACATTTGTTGAAAGAATATTATAATTGTACATTTAACTATGTCCATGGTTTGCCTTAGAGTTCATTATTTGTGTTATACAGTTCTATGTTTGCTTTATTAAAATGTTTATTCTAGAAAGAAATATACAATCTAATTTTTAACCACATGAAAATATATATTTCAGTGTTGTTAATTATGTTCACACTATTGTGCTACCATCACCACCATTCATTACCAAAATGTTTCCATCATCCCAAATAGAAACTGTACAATTTAAGCATTAACTCTCCATACCCTACTGTTTTGGTCAGCCACAGGAGTGCCTTTTGAAATATACCAAAGATTGGTCAGTCTTTACAAAGCGTATTTATTTGGGGTAGAATCTTACAGTTACCAGGCCACAAAGCATAAATTTCTTCCCATACCAAAGTCCATGTGTTGGAGCAAGATGGCTGCCAACGTCTTCACGGTTCAGGCTTCCGGGTTCCACTGTTCCAAGGGCTGTGTTTCTCTCCGGGCTTAGCTTCTGTTTCCTTTACGAGTTCAGCTGTAGACCATGAGGCTTTCTATGCTTTGCATCTCTCCACAAGGCCAGCTGTAGACTATCGGGCGAACGGCTCACTCCAACATCAGAACTGCTTCTCCAATCTGCTTTTCTCATCTGCTACCTTTTGTCTAGCCTTTTATACTTGAGACCACGCCCACCGAGGGGTGGGGCTCAACGTCTCACTGACGTGGCAGTTAACGCCCTACTCATAACTTAATCATGCTCAGATGAACAGATTAGTTTACAAACATAATCTAATCTATGTTTTTGAAATTCATAATTAAATCAAACTCAAACCATTACACCTACCTTCATCCGATCCCCTCTTAACATATAATTTCTGAATCTATGAATATGCTTATTCTAATTATTCCATATCAGTGAGATCACACAATATTTGCCCCTTGTTGTTTGGCTTATTTCACTCAACATGATGTCTTCCAGATTCATCCATGTTGTCACATGTATTAGAACATCATTCCTTTTTGCAGCTTAATAATATTCTTTTGTATGTATGTACCACCTTTTGATTATCCATTTCATGGATTGATGGAAAGTTGGGTTGCTCAGAAGCTAAGTATAGAATTACCATATGACCAGGCAATCTCATTTCAAGGTATATACCAAAAAAGATTTGAAAGCAGGGACTTGAACAGATATATGTGTAACAATGTTCATAGCAGCCTTATTCACAATTGCCAAAGGATGGAAGCAACCCAAGAAACTGACATGTATTTTAGATATTTTTCTCATAATTAATTTTATATTATGTTATTCAAATAATCCATATATTCTTTAAAAGTGTCATGTTCTACAATGATTATTTTTAAAAGTAGTATACATACAATAGGTGAAATAGAGAAAACTGTAATCAAATGCATTTTTAGAAACATTGCATATCTCTCAGTTACCTTATATATTTTCAAATCTTATGAGCACCTTAAGGGCTCATAGAAGTCTATAAATAATGGACTAAGTAAACAGATTATAAATACATATTACAGAAGGAGCGAGTGGGGTATACAGGAATCCCCCTACATTTTTGATGTATCATTTATGTACTCTAAAGCTTCTTTAAAAATAAAAATTATAAAAAGTTAACAATTTGAAGAAAATTCATTAAAAATACATTTCACAAATTTATTAACACACCTGCCTCTTTCACCCCAAGTTTTCTTTTTTCTTTTCTTATGTCTTTTTTTTCTAAATTTTATCTACTGGGTCTTGGGATTGAATCCAGGACCCCGTATGTGGGAAGCCAGTGCTCAAACACTGAGCCACATTGGCTCCCCCAAGTTGTTTTTTTGTTTGTTTGTTTGTTTCCTCCTTCTTTGATTTTTAAGGAGGCACCAGGAACTGAACTGGGACCTTCCGTATGGGAAGCAGGAGCTCAACTGTTTGAGCCACATCACTCCTCCAAAGTTCACTTTTAACTTAATGTCCCAAAGAACATATTTATCATTTCACAACTTTGAATGTAATAGAAACAAAAACTATTTTCTTTTAATATCTCAGTACAGCATTCAGAGTAATATTTTTAGCACAAACATTAATGATGTCACCTTCTCAAAATGCTCAAATGTTCTCCCATTTTATTCAGAGTAAATGCTGATGTCCTGATATTTCTGACAACGACACATATTCTTTGAACACCTTTCTTTTGTCCTTTCTGCTCTCATCTCCTACAAATCTTTTTCCCATCCCCTTACCATAAACATATTGGCTTCCATCTGCACTCAAGCATACAAGGCACACACCTTCCTGCCTCAGGACTATCTCTTGCACATGTAGTTCCATCTGCCTGACACATACTTCTTTCTGAAAGTGTGTGATTTTTACTAAATTATTACCAGTTTAGGGAGCATTTCTATGACCACAGTTTTAAATTACAGCAACCTGTAACACGTTGTATATATTTCTCTGCTTTACCCCTTCACAGATCTCTTTACTTGCTATTATATATTTCATTTATTTATTTTTAAAAATAAATAAATCCTATGAATGTATTCTTCCTGAAAATACGAAATTCTCTCTGTTTTATACACTGTTGTGTCTCAGCCACTAGATAAGAGTGAAGGGAGCAAGGAGGTAGTCTATAAATATTAGTTGAATGAATGTATTACTGTTTACAGGTCATGGCAGGATACACTAAAATAAATATACAATATGCATTTCTAAAAATGCTTCAATAAACTTATTAAAGTAAAACTTTATTTTTATGTATTTGCAGAATTGCTTCCATGGTTTTCATGTAAAAAGGGAATAGGCTCTAAAATATTCTCTTTTAAAAGCTTATTGGCTGTTAGAATAACAACTTTTTAAGCAAATCAATTTTATTGATACATATTAGAACAAAAATTTGATAAACTCACTCTTGTGTTATGAATATTCACTTAAGTGTTAATTAAAATAATATGTAAAGAAATAACAATGATCAAAATTGAACCCAAAAGAGAAGTTGTAAGTAGAATAATCATCAGAGATGTTTAAGTTTATAATGAAGTATCCACAGTCTAAAGATAAGCACCAGATATATATGTATCAAAGAAAAATTCTGTAAAAATGTTAAAAAATACTCAACTTCAATGTTATTTAATCTGTTCCAATAATAAAGAAATATATAGTTATATAAACTAGGAAACATTCTTATAAATCCTTGCAAAAATTTACAACATAAAAACCTACACACAATTCCATTGTGAATGCATAGTAACTAAACTCTTACTATATTAAACACACCATTGCAATGGAAATCATTCCAAGGATAACTTTCATAATATTAGAAAAATTCACTAGATTAATATGTAAAACTAAAAGACTATATCATAATCCTTCATAGATGAAGGCATTAAATATAACTTAGTATCAATTCTTTTTAACAAGAACAATCACCTTATAATAAAACAGCAATAGATCAGTGCCTCCTTATTATGACTGCATCATTTTGGGTTATTTGGTTGCAGAAAGAAGATCCACTGTTGACTAAGTTTTGCAAATGTTAAATATGTTGCAGGTAGTGAGTAGTTGCAAATGATTGAGAGAGTAGAGATCAAGACTTGGAAGAAAAACAAGAACCATCATACTTTACCTTCATTACACTACAGTTCATAATGCTATGCATTGATATTTCATGAAGGGTCCATGATATCAAATATAACACTCTAGAAAATTAAGTCTGTCAAATAAAATTCACTACCAATATTTATTTCCACACACCCTCAATATCTTAATAAAGATAAAGCTTTAGTACTTTCAATTTTCAACATATTTATGTTGCTCTTTTTAATATATTTGTGAGTTTTTAGAAATTACTAATTGATATGGATTTTTAAATTTACATTAAATGGAATATTTTATTGAACATAACTCCAAGTACCTCACTAGCATTTCGTTGTGACCTAATATGATTTTCACCAAAAAGAAAATACACACACACTCACACACAGAAAAAAACAGAAGAATGTGGTTAAAATTGTGATTAGATATTCAGTCATTAGACAATGAGGTATTTCATTCTAAGCAAAATACCCACCCAGGATCTTAAAGTGAAATGGGGCTGCTGATTCTGTTCTTTCAACATCTGAATAAATATACCATGTTAAAATTTATAGGATTCCCTAAGAATTAAGTGCAAAAATAAAGGATTTTACTAACTCTCCTCGTATTATAACAAATATATTTGCATGTTATGGTGAAACATAAATATTGAAACTGAAGCCACACATCTCTTTTCCTATAGAATGATGATAGAATCTAATGGAATAAGCAATAATATGGGTAAGTTAACGTTAGGGATAATAATTCACCATTACTTTTATTTTTCAAAGTTCTGATCCAAGTGTAAACTTATGAAGTAGATTAAGATATATCTTTAAATAAACTTCAAGTATTCCTTGTGTACATGAAAGCAGCTTGGGATAAAAATTGCTAACATTATTTTGAAAGCCATTGAGTGGATCCCAATTGCTGTTCTATGCAGTGAATGTGCTATCAAATGGCAATTATGTATATATTAACATATAGCTGGTTTTGTATAGTGAGGCTTTCTCTATTTCCCAGTTAACATAACTGAATTTTATTTTAATTAAACAACTTAGAATCAAAACAGGCACTAAAACCCAATTATTGATGAACAGAGATAACAAGGACGCTTTTATTAACAATTCACACATTAGCAAGGGAAACATCAATAGACTCCAGAGAGTTGGGCAGACAAGAAATTGTTTAATTTTCCCTCTGTAATCCAAGATTTGCTATATTAAATAGAATCTACTACATATACCAAACAATCAATTCCTCTTAAAACTAAATTGGACCTGACAGGACGGGAATTATCATAATACATGGAGCATTTTATTTTAAAAGAGGACCTTAGAGTAAAAAATCCTTTTATATAGTCTTTTAGGTAATTAAAAATATTAACTTCAAAATAAGGACCTATTTAGAGAAGAAAGAAACTAATATTAATATTCCCATGGAATTAGGTTAATTTTACATCACAAATCAAAACATATTTTCTTCCAGGTATGTTAGCTCTGAAGTATTGCGTGTTTTAAAATGAAATTTAATAAATTTAACTCTCAATTCTGAGGTTTTAATTCTTTATCACAGCATTACTTTGCAATTCAGTCTTCAGCTATTGTTCAGTTTGATGGAAAGAAATTAGAATAAATGAAGAGAAAAGTGAAAGATCCCTCTGAGTTGGTTGTTTATTGTTTGGTCCCAACACTGAAACTGCTATTATTACATATTGCATCACATCATTAAATTGAAGAAGAGTAAATTAACAAATTCATAGAAAATATCCATCAAATTTTAGCCTAAATATATTTTTAAAATTACAATAACTCCTGAAAATTGAGAATTCAATAGACAGTCTCACATTACACTTATCTAGATAATTTTAAATTGAGTTACCATACTGACCTCTATTTTTTTCTCTTACTGTTGCAACCAGTCCATTCAGCTTAAATTGCTCTGTCTTTCTCACTGCAATTTATTCACTCCAAAAATATGTTATTTAAAGCCTTTAAATGTTAGTTAATGGGCGTTAAGTTGCAATACATGCCTTGATTTTAAAATAAGAGACAAACAGTAAAGACAATTGACACCCCCAAATCACAAAAACAGTATCCATATCTAGTCATGCTTCATTTAATACAGGTCTTTACCCTTGACAGTTAAAATGTGGGGTAATTTTTGTTTCTTTGTTTTTGGCTTTTATTTTTTTTCTTTCTTCATTTTTCTTTTTTGGTGGAGTAATGATATAATTTTTATAAACTCTCCCCAATAAATATTACCTTGTAAAATTAAATATCTAGAGACTTAGTTCATTTTATTGCTTGATCTGAGATGGAATAGCTTTACAGAAATCATCTGGGTTTTCCCCCCAAAAATTTACTTTCCTTGTAAAACAGGGCCAGACAGAATTATTTTAACTTCTATGGAACTTTATTTTGTGCCAGAATCAAGTTTAATGAGTTCTAAAATATCAGATTAAAATGCCAGGAAATTAAAATTATAAGAAAAAGATTATAAAGGTTTTTAAAAGTATTTTCTCTTCATAACCATTGAATTACGTTTTTAAATGAGATGAGAGAGAGAGAGAAGGGAGGAAAGAAGGAGGGAAGGAAGGAAGGAAGGAAGGAAGGAAGGAAGGAAGGAAGGAAGGAAGGAAGGAAGGAAGGAAGAAGGGAGGGAGGGAGGGAGGAAAAAACAGTTTTTTCCCCATTGTTGGGCTACTTTGGAAGCAGAAAATTAAATGACCCTATTATTATCATTTAACTTACTCATTTTTTTCTAGCTTTTTTCAGTCAGCATAGATACTTCCATCCTGTGGCTTGTATCAATAGTTCATATCTTTTTACTACTCAGTAGTATTTCATTGCACATATGTAATCAAATGTGTTTATTCAGCTGTTGTTAGATACTTGGGTCCTCTCTAGTTTGGGGCTATTACAAATAAAACTGCTATTAATATTCATTAAAGTCTTTATCTGGACATAGCTCATTTCTCTTGAGTAAATACCTAGGAGTTGAAATGCTGGGTCTTATCGTGGATGCATGTTTAACTTTTTAAAAAATTGCTAAATGATGTTTCCCAGAGGTTGAACTAATTCATATTATACCAGAAGAGTTTGAGAATCCAGATCTTCTAGATCCTCACCAACATTTGGTCAACACTTTGTATAGTCACACTATTTAATTTTAGCCATTCTAATTTAGTATAAGCAGTACCTCTTTGTGATTTTAATTAGTAATTTTTAAATCATGAAAAATTATTAATTCATTTAATATTTCATAATATTACATAATTCATTTAATATTTCTACTTTGGTAATATTTACTCATTCTTTTGCTCTATTTTCACTTATGTTTTTAATTGGCTGTTTGATTTATTGCTATTGATTTTGAAAGGTTTTAATATATCTTGGGTGGAAGCACTTTTTTCCCTGTCTCTTCTTTCTGTTTCAGTGCTTTAAAGATCTTGCATATGACAACATGGATGAACTAGACATATCGTCTACTGGCCTGCATTGATTCCATCAAAAATCTACTGCCCTTCTTATCTAAGTTCTGCTGTACATATTGTAAATCCCCACCCATATTACTCTTAACATTTTTTCTTTATCTTTAGGTTTAAGAAATTTGATAGTGATATACCTTAGTATAATTTTATTCACACTTTAGGGCTTGAGATTGCTGAGATTCTTGATCTGTGAGTTTAGAATCTGAGAAATGATTGACCATTATTTCAACAAGCATTTTTTCTGTCACTCACTTAGCCTTTTCTTTCAAGATTTCAGTTATCTAATTTCTGTATATTAGGCCACTTGGAATTCTGGAGCTCACAGAAACTGTTTCTGTACTTTTTTTCTTTTCTTTGTTTTTTTTTTTTTTTTTGGAGGGAATACTTTATATTGGTATGTTTTCAAATTTACTTTTTTCTTCTGAAAACCTAATATTCACCTTATCCCATCTAGTGTACTTTGTTTTCATTTCAGGTATAATAGTTTTCATCTCTATAATTTTAATTGTGTCTTTTTGCAAATTCCATATTTTTATTTAACATACCAAATCTTTTCTCTGCCTTCTAAAACTAATGGAGCATAATTAAAATAACAATTATATTTCTTTTTCTATGTCTATCACATGTCATGTTTTTCAGTTTTGATTGTAATTTTGTGTTTTTTTTCTCATTATTTTTCTAATAGTTTTCATGACAATCAATTTTTTTAAATTTTGTGTGCAAGAAATTGTGTCTTTTACCTTGTTGAATACTGTGGAAGCACAGTATGACTTCTTGCCTTTCCCTGTGACCCACAATTAAAACCTTTCCTTGGGAGCTGTTATATGGGTAGTGCAGTCATTGAAAGGGAAAGCCTAAGGACAGTTATATTACTAGAAGGAAAGCTAAAGAATGCAACTTGGGATTGCATAACATAGTGAAACCTCATGGTAAATATGAATATGGGTGTTATTGTATATGTAAGACCATTTTTACAAAATATAAATACAAATAAACTAGAGAGAAGGAAATAGAATAGCACCTATGTATGGCAGGGGAAGCATAGAGAGATTGCGAGGTGATGAGTTTTGTTTGTTTCGTTAGTTTTTGTCTTTTAATATTGTTATATTGCTGCTGTAGTAATGAAGATGCCTTAGGAATGATTGGAATGATGAATGTGCAAAGAGTGATTGTACCAAATGCCCCTGATTGTATACTTTGGATGGAATTATTCTTTATTATGTATCAATAAAATCGATATGTTAAAAAATTTTAAAAAGTAAAAGCTCTGGTTTGAACCAGATGTGTTGCCTGCCTCCTAGGACAGAAGGAGATGTGAACTGACTACATTCTTAGGACACTTTGAGATAAAATATTTCCCACCAATTCCTTCTCCTTTTGTCTCAGTCATATATAAACATTCCCATACTATGTAAGTTTTATGATACCTGGCCCATCCCTGGAGCTGTATATTTTCCCAGCAGAGAGGAATCGTAGTCCTCCATTTTGTGGCACAATAGTGGTTCACATAAGACAATTCCCTGTGTTGGCCAGTAGATTGAGCCCCTGGTCATGGAGTGCTGATGCCCACTAGTCAAGCTGTCCTTACTCTTGTTCTATTATGTGTAAACATTGGTCCATCAAGTGCTTGTGTGTCATGCTTTGTTGGTGACACTGACACCTGAAAACCATAGAGTTGATTTAGACCTTAGGACTGCTGTTCCTGGTGTCAGTCACTGTTATGCTTTTTGCTACTTCCTGTGCATTCTCTTAATTACTTAGACATAGGCTTGCCTCATTACTAAGCAATTTCACTCTTACGTATTAGTTCAAGAGAAATGAAAACGTAAGTCCACACATGCAGTAAAATTCATAGTATCATTATTCACAATAACCAAAAGTGTAAACAATCCAAATGATCATCAACTAGTGAACAGTTAAAAAAATATATGGCTTATCTACACAACTGATATTAACCAGCAATAAAAATTGATGAACTATTGATACATGCTACAGCATGAATGAAATGAAAAATATTTTACTCAGTAAAATAAGCTAGTCACACAAAAAGTAATGCACATTATATGATTCCATCTATATGTAATACCAGACAAACCAATTCTCTAGAGACAGAAAAAATAAATTAACAGTTTCTTAAGGCTCAGAGTGCAAATAGAGAGTGAGCATAAATGGGCATGAGTTTTCTTTTGAAGGAGAGGGAAATGGTCTAAAATTAGATTGTAATGATAGTTGTACAACTCTAAATATACTAAAATTCATTTAAAAGTGTCAAATTTTATGATGTATAAATTCTATCTCAATAAAAACTCACTGAGAAACTGCTTTATGTGAAACACCTTGCAGATGTAGGAAATATAGAAGCAAGAAAAAGATAAGTGTTACCTTCAATGGGATTACCTATCGAGTATATAGTGAAAACCATGAACCAAAAGATATATTGAAATATTAGGGAGTCATAAAAGTATATTTAAAAGTAAATCGTTGATAAAAATGAAGAATGCTTATTTATCCATTTGGTAATGTACTCTCACTTTACAGATAGATCAGATAGTGTATTAGTCAGGGTTCTCTAGGGAAACAGAATCAACAGGAGATATCTGTCAATAATATAAGATTTGATAAGATTCTCTCATGTGACCATGGGGATGCACAAGTCCAAGTTCCGCAGGTAGGCTGGAAACCTGGTGCTCCAATAAAAGCCCAATGAAGGCCCTTGATGAGTTTCCAGGAGAAGTTGACCATCCAAAGATGAGCTGGGAAATTCTCTCTAAATGTTGAAATCACTTCCCCTTTTAAGGCATTCAACTGATTGGATAAAAGTATCACCCATTGCTGACAGCAATCTCCCTGATTGATGCAGATGTAATTAGCCATCCATGCAGTAAACTCACTGGTGACCAAAGTCCATAAATGTTCTTGTATGACAATTAGCCCAGTGCTTGCTTGACCATACACCTGGAGACAATTACCTGACTAAGTTAACACATTAGCTTAACCATCACAGATAGGTAAGTAGATAGATAGATAGATGATAGATAGATGATAGATGGATAGATGTGGCAGATTGAGATTATTTATGAATTCCAAAAAGACAGATTATGTTTGTAAAGTGGTCTGTTCTTCTGGGCATGATAACCCTTTGATTGTATTAGATTCATCTGAGATGTCTGATTAAATTATGTTAAGATTAGGACTTTGATTCAGCCATGACATTGGAGTGCGACTCAGCTTTGAGTCCCAGTCCCCTTGGTGGGCTGATAAAACAGACTCTCACAAGGAAGTAGATACACAGATAAGAAGAACACAGAAGAAGAGAGAAAGCTTATTATATATGGCAGAGGCCCCGGGAAGAAAAATGAGCCTGATGATCTACAGTTGACCTTGTGCGGAGACCAGAGAAGCTGAGCCTGGGAAGAAATGAGCCCTGGGAAAAGAGATGAGACTTACGCCAGCCTATAGCTGAGTCCGGAAGAAGCTGGGACCACAAGCCTTAAGAGGAGAAAGAAAGGCTGAACCCTCGCCGCCATTGCCCGCCATCTTGTGTCAACATGTGGGAACAGAGTTAGGTGAGAAAATATCTTTTATGACACCTTGAGTTGGACTCTTTAGGGTCTTGTGACTGCAAGCTTCTACCCCAAATAAATACTCTTAAAAAAGCCAACAGAGTTCAATTACTTTGCTTCAGTACCCCTTTTGCTGACTAATACAATAGATTAGATAGATATATAAATATAGATATATAGACAAAGATAGATATAGATGTATATAGATAGATATAGTTATAGATGATATAGATATATATAGATATAGATTATATAGATATAGATATATACATAGACATAGATATAGATACAGATACAGATACAGATATAGATAGTTATAGATATATAGTTTGGCCTGAAAACAACACAAACTTAATGGGTTCTGCAATAAATGAAAATTTTATCATGATCATTTCTAAATCAGAAAGAAAAAATTCATACTCATGTCTCACATAAGTAGAAAAGATATGCTTTCATTGTATTTTTTAAAAATATCAGATAGGAATTATTCAAAGAAACCATCCTATCATTTCATTAAGGTACTATTATTAACTACTATTTAAATTTATCCATAAATAGTGGGTAGCATAAGATTAGTATTAAATAGCCTATTTTTAAGATGTATATTGTGAATGTTATAGCAATGCAAAGGCTTAGAAAAGAGTAAATACTAGTTTTAGCTGAATGAATGAATGAACAGATGGATGAATAAACAAATGAATTAATGAATTATTGATTATATTATAATAGAAATATTTTGGAGTATATATGAGCACATGATGTTTTATGCAGTGCCTTAGTAAAGCATTGTTGGGCCATTAGTTTTAAAGAATAATTTGCCTAATTACATGTATTTGCACTTTGAGTTTAGAGGATTCTAATTACTAAGACAGAAAACAACATGCTATATTAGTATTCAGAATCAATATTTACTACAGAATACAAATTGTCACATTTTAAACCAAGAAATTATATCATGAACTGAAAAATAAATGTCTCCAGGAAAGTGTTGCTTGGGATTTATTACTTTAATGTATCTGTATGAAATTACTTGCCAGCCAAAAGATTTTATTATGCCATATCTCTGAACTGTCCTTAATCCTTACTCATTACTGTAATTGAGCAAGGAAAAGCACATTTTACTTCTTATTTCCTTGTCAAATATCCATTTCACATCCAGAGATTTTTCTCACAATGCATCCAGAATAGTCTTTCTAAAACATGTCATGTCATTCCATTCCTCTGCTCAAAAATTCCACTGGTTTCCCATTACAGCCAGAGTAAACTCAAAAAGTACTAGCTGTGTGACTTGGGCTTATATCCCAACACTCTCCTCCTCACTTACTTCTCTCCTGGTCCACTGGCCTACTTGATGTTTCTCAAAAAACATGCATAGTCAGGGTGTTTTCACTTAGTTATCCCTCAGGCAGAAATGCTGCCACAGATATATGAATGGCCAACCCCCTGCCTTATTGAGGATCCTTCACTAAACGCATTAACTAAATAGGACTAACCTGTCTCTCTCTTCCCTTTCAGATGTTCCATTTTTCCCCCCATCTCAACATTTAATAGAATATAGAGTACCAGTTCATATTGGCAGTGGGTCTATAAATAGAAGCTTTACTGCTGTACTATTAAAGGAGGGAGTCAGGCACAGTACTAAATCAGGGATCAGGCTTTCAAGATTTGTCCTTGGTAATTTACATCAGAGAAGCATGTTTGGGTTTCACAGCACCACATAACACACAACATCATTAAATGATATGAATATCTGCAAGGAAGATAATTTGGAGGAGGCTAAAGAAAAGTATCTGACTGAAATCTTCCTTGGAAATATCCTGTTATTTGTTATCTATCTCTGCCCACCACCTTGGTTGTTTTCTAGGGTACATAGCTTCAAACCACCACATGGCCTTTATAGGTTTGATCTGATTCAGCTAGTGGTAACCTTATTTGATCTTTGAACTGATAAATGGCAAATTAGTCATAGTATAATAAACTTGAATAAATTAATGTCAAGTATTGGCTGTTCAACTAAGCTTTACAAAATGGATATGGTTATTTCTTGTTTTTATCTAACTAAAATAATTCTGAAACATTTCTATTACCATTGACATCTGGTAATAAAGTCAGAAAAGGAGTGACAGATTTTCATACAATTTATTCAGAAGATCTTTGAGTACAATATATTATATAGTAAAATATTTATGGACTACCTGATATATGTATGTGTTTGTGTACATATATAACCATTCTCTCCAAAAAGAAAATTATCTAAAATATCAATATAAACAGTAAACATTTAGATAAATTATGATTTTATATTCTTACTAACATTAAAAAAGAACTTGGAACAAACAGAATGTGTCACAGTCAATTCAGCACAGTTAGGCCTGAAAGAGGGATTGGACCATAGCTTATTTGTTTTAAACCTGCTGACAGAAATTTTTAGTATGTCTGACACTGAAATATATATTAGGTGATATACAAGAATTATCATAACATTGGAGATTAATATACTTTTTTAATTTGTGAGTTATTAATTTTTGTAGTGAAATATAAGTAGTCTGATGTTGATAATTTTTATTTTAATAAAAAAATTGATAATATTCAATGACAATGTATAACAAGTAAAATTATTTTGGGTCTTTTTTTTACAATAAAATATAGATCATATACAATCATGTGCAAATTATGAATATAATGGTGGCATTATAAATGGAGAAAACAGAAAGTTTCCTATAAATGAAATCCATTGTACAATTAGTGTTTATGTCATGTGTAGTGCGTTAAAGACAACCACAAATTCTTTGACAATCTTGCCATCAACAGGTATTCTTTTCTGTTTATATTTTCTTTTTTAATAAGCTTTTAAAATATTTCTAACAAATCAATTTTATTGATACATATTAATAAAGGATAAATCAACTAAAGTGTACAAAAACAAGACAAATAAAACTCATCACCTCTCAATCTGTCTATGATTCTCCTGCCATACATACCTGCTATTCTTTTTCCTTCTCCTGTGTGTATTTGTATTTATATTTTGTATAAACAGTCTTATATGTGTAATACCTCCCACATTCCTGTTTTGCATAAGGTTTTACTATCTTGTACAGTCCCATGTTACAGTTTTTAGCTTTCCTTCCAGGATTACACATAACTTATTCTTTCCATTTCAACCACTGTCATGCCCGCAAAACAGCTCTGCTAGTTACAAACACCATGATATGCTTTCACCATTTCTAGTCATTTCCAAAGATTTACAAACAAACATTTCACCAATTCTTCACAGATTAACCCTCTATTTTCTGGTGACCTTATTCTAAGCATTAATTCCATGTGTTTACACAATATATTTAGTTCATAATAGCACAATCATACAGTATTTGTCCTTTTGTGTCTGGCTTGCATCACTCAACATAATGTCCTCGAGGTGCATACATGTTATTATATGTTTCATGACTTCATTTCTTCTTACTCTTGCATATTATTCCATCATGGGTATACACCACAATTTGTTTATCCATTCATCAGTTGATGGACATCTGGTTTGTTTCCAACTTTTGGCAATCATGACTAATGCTGCTATGAATATCTGTGAGCAGATGAGCAGATGTTGGTTCGTGTCTCTGCTCTCAGGTTTCGGGGTATATATGTAGTAATGGTATTGCCAGGTCACACGGCATGTCTACATTCAACTTTCTTAGGAACTGCCAAACAGTCCTCCACAGTGGCTGTACCATTCTACATTCCCACCAACAGTGAATAACATTTACAGTTTTCAGACTTTTTAATAGCGGCCAGTCTAATAGGTGTGAAATGATATCTCATTGTAGTTTTGATTTGCTTTTCCCTAATCCCTAGTGATGTTACACATTTTTTCGTATGTTTCTTTACCATTTGTATTTCTTCTTTGCATAATTGTCTTTTCAAATCTTTTGCCATTTTTTAGTCAGGTAGTTTGTGTTTTATTATTGACTTGTATGATATTTTTGTATATCATAGTTGTTAAACCCTTATCGGATATGTGATTACCGCATATTTTCTCCCATTGAGTTGGCTGCCTTTTCACCCTTTTGACAAACTCCTTTGAGGTGAAAAAGTGTTTAATTCTGAGGAGGTCCCATTTATCTTTTTTTTTTTTTTTTGCTTTGCTGCTCATGCTTTGGGTACTTTCCAAATAAATTTCATAATTGCTTTTTCCTTTCTGCAAAAAAAAAGGATGTTGGGATTTTTATTGGGATTGAGTTGAACCTGTAAATCAGTTTGGGTAGAATTAACATCATCATGATATTTAGTCTTCCAATCCAAGAACACGGAATGTCCTTCCATTTATTTGCCTTTTTCAGTTTCTTTTAGCAATATTTTGTAGTTTTCGGAAGACAGGTCTTTTATGTCCTCGGTTAAGTTTATTCCTGAATAGTTGATTGTTTTGTTGCTATTATAAATGGACTTTTTTTCTGATTTCCTCCTCAGTTTGTACATCAGTAGTGTATAGAAACACTATTGACTTTTGTGTATTAATCTTGTACCCAACACTTTGCTAAACTTTATTAGTTCTAGTAGCTTTTTTTGTGGATTTTTCAGGAGATTAAGATATAGGGTCATATCCTCAGTGAATAGCCAAAGTTTTAACTCTTCCTTTCATATTTGGATGCCTTTTATTTCTTTATCTAGCCTCATTGCTCTAGCTAGAATCTCTAGCACAATACTGAATAACAAAAGTGAGAGTGGGCATCCTTGTCTTCTCCTGATCTCAGTGGGAAAGATTTCAATCTTTCAACATTGAGTATAATGCTAGCTGTAGGTTTTTCATACATACGCTTTACCATATTGAGAATGCTTCTTCGATTCCTCTCTTTTGGAGTGTTTTTATCAAGAAAGTTTGCAGTATTTAGTCAAATGTCTTTTCTGCATCAATTGAGAGTATCATGTGATTTTTGTTCTTAAATTTATCAATTGGTTTATTGCACTAATTGATTTTCTTGTGTTGAAGCACCCTTGCATAACTGAGATAAAACTCGCTTGATCATGGGGTATAATTCTACTAATATGCTTTTGGATTCTGTTTGCAAGCATTTGTTTAGGATTTTTGCATCTATATTCATTAGAGATATTGGCCTGTAATTTTCTCTTTTTGTTATGATTTAATCTGGTTTTGGTATTGGGGGGGGTGTTAGCTTCATAGAATGAGTTGGTAGTGTTCTTCCCTGTTCAATTTTTTGGAAGAGCTTGAGCAAGATTGGTATTAGATCATCTTTGAAAGATTGGTAAAATTCATTTGTGAAACCATCTGGTCCTGGGATTTTCATCTTTGGGAGGTTTTTGATGACTGTTTCAATCTCTTCACTTGTGATTGGTTTGGTGAAGTCTTCTATTTCTTCTAGGTTTGGTGTAGGTGGTTCATGTGATTCTGTAAATTTGTTCATCTTGGCTACATTGTCTAGTTTTTTGACATACACTTCTTCATAGTAGCCGCTTATGATCTCTATTATTTCTGCAAGATCAATGGTAATGCCCTCCTCTCTCATTTCTGATTTTATTTATTTGCATCTTCTCTCTCTCTCTTTTTCTGTCAGTCTAAATAAGGATTTGTCTAATTTGTTGAACTCGAACAAACTTTTAGTTTTGTTGACTGTCTGGTTTTTTTTTTTTTTTTGGTGGTCTCAATTTTATTAATTTCTGTTCTAATCTACTATTTCAATCCTTTGGCATGGTTTGGAATTAGTTTACTGTTCTTTGTCTATTTCCTCCAAGTATGAAGTTAGATCTTTAAGTTTAGCTCTTTCTTCTTTTTTAATATAAGCATTGAGGGCTAAAAATTTCTCTCTTAGCACTGCCTTTGTAGTGTACCATATTTGTGTCTTTTTTTTTATTTTAAAGAAACTTTAGATTACATAAGTGTTGCATTTAAAAATATAGAGGTTTCCCATATGCCCCACTCCTTTCCCCTCCCACACATTCCCACATTAACAAATTCCCTCATTAGTGTGGTGCTTTTGTTACAATTGATGAAAACATATTGAAGCATTGCCATTAACCACGGATTATAGATCACAACATAGCTTATACTCTGTTCTGCATAATTTTGTAAGTTATAGCAAAATATATAATGGTCTGTATCCATCATTGCAATGTCATACAGGACAATTTCAAGATTCCAAAAATGCCCCCATATTACACTTATTTTTTGTTGTTGTTACATATCTCCCTCCCCTTTCTGCTTGTTCTTGCTGTGTTCATCGTTGTGTTCTTCTGTGTCTGCTTTGTCTCCCCCCATGGAGGCGACGCGCTGAGTCAGCTCACCGGTGAGTGGTGGCCTTGCCCAGTCACGGGCGGCCTGCCACGTTTGTGGGCAGATCTGCTCTGCTCGCGGGTGGCTCTGCTCTACTCACAGGCAACTTTCCCTGCCCGCGGTGGCTTTGCCCTGCCCGTGGCGGCTTTTGTCCTGCCCATGGTGGCTCTGCCCTGCCCACGGTGGCTCTGCCCTGCCCATGGTGGCCTGCCCTCTCAAGGCGGTCTGCCCATTTGGAGAGGCCCCGGGAACCGAACCTGGGGCCTCCCATGTGGTGAACCAGTGCCCTATCCACTGGGCTACAGCTGGTCCCCTACACTTATTTTTTGCTCTCCCTCCCCTCAGAGCCTCTCGTGTCCACTGCTTTATATCAATGATACAAGTCCTTCTAATGCTGAATAACAATAAGTCTATGGTAGAATAATAGTAAGTCTACTTTAGTCCATTGTTCATTTACCAATCCTGAGGATTTGGGGATGGTGATGCCCACTCTGCCTCTAATCAGATGGGACTTAGATCCCATGGGACAGATGGATGAAACTCTCTTGCTTGCAGTTACAGACACTGTCTTCCTTGGGATGGGCGTTATCCATCATCATCACCTTGTTAGTTGTCCAGGGTAAGTCCAATGAACTGGAGAGTGGGTGTTGCAACTCTGCTGATATTCAGGGCCTGACTGGCATATGCATGGACCAAAGATTTAAGTCTCTTGAACATACACCTATCAAGTATAGTACTAACTATTGGTTCAAATAGAAGGGGCAGAAGAGCCATGTGTAGGGAAAACAAAAATAAGTCCAACTCTGTCACACTGGAGAGTATAAATTCCAAGGTAAGGCCCATTGGCAGGGCATCAAACTCCTGAGTTGTCTGCCCTGCCTATATTGTCTGGATGTCTCCAGAGCCCTCAGGAACCCTGCTATTTGAAGAACTAGTTACTGTAGCAATCAATGATATCCTGCTGAGATGTGCAGAGGTGTTCTCATTTTCATTCACCTCAAGATATCTGCTGAATTTTCTTGCAATTTCTTATTTGACCCACTGATTATTTAAGAGTGTGTTGTTCAATCTCCATATATTTATGAATTTTCCCTTTTTCTGTCCATTATTGATTTCCAGCTTCATTACATTATGATCAGAGAAAGTGTTTTGCATAATTTCAAACTTTTTAAATTTATTGAGACTTGTCTTGTGACCCAACATATGGTCCATCTTGGAGAAGGATCCATGCACACTTGAAAAGAAAGTATATCCTGCTCTTTTAGGGAGAAATATTTTATAGATGTCTGTTAAGTCTAGCTCATTTATCATATTAGTCAAGCTCTCTGTTTATTTATCCTCTGTCCAGATTTTCTGTCTAATACTGAGAGTGGTGTATTGAAGTCTCCAACTATTATTGTTGAGACGTCTATTTCTCCCACAAATTTTGCCAGTGTGTGTCTCATGTATCTTGAGGAACTTGGTTAGGTGCATAAATATTTAGGATAGTTATTTCTTCTTGGTGAATTTCCCCTTTTAAGAATATATAATGGCTTCTTCATCCCTTATAACAGTTTTGTATTTGAAATCTATTTTGTCTCATGTTAGTATTGCTACTCTAGCTCTTTTTAGGTCACTATTTGCATGGAATACCTTTTTCCAACCTTTCATTTTTAAACTGGTTGTGTCCTTATGTCTGTAGTGGGTCTCTTGTAGGCAACATCTAGACAGCTTCTATATTTTTTAATCCATTCTATCACTCTATGTCTTTTGATTGGGATGTTCAAGCTGTTTACATGCAATGTTAGTACTGTAAAGGCAATACTTGATCCATTTTGTCCTTCAGTTCACTGATGTCATAGGATTCTATTGTCTGTGTTCTTACTCTTTAGTTTACACGTCTTAATAATCTTTATTTCTACACTGTCCAAATCAATTGCCCTTGTTGTTTTTTCCTTTCAGTCTGCAGCACTCCCTTTAGTAGCTCTTGTAATTCTGGTAATTTGATAAGATATTCTATCAGTTTTTGTTTCTCTGTGAAGACTTTAAACTCACCCTAATTTTTGAATGATAGTTTTGCTGCATACAGAATTTTTGGCTGGCAGTTTTTCTCTTTCAGTACCTTAAATACATCATACCATTTTCTTCTCTTCTTCATGGTTTCTGATGATACATTGGCATTAAATTTTATAGTTTTCCCCTTGTATTTGCTGATTTGCTTTTCTCTTGCGGCTTTCAGTGTCTCTGGGTAAGTCTATTCAGATTTATTCTGTTTGGTGTGCATTGTCCTTGGATATTGATATTTATGTCTTTCATATGGGTTGGGAAGTTTTCAGTCATTAATTTCTCAAATATTATTTCTGCCCCTCTTCATTCTCTTCTCCTTCTGTAACATGGATAATGTGAATGTTTGTGTGTTTCATGTTGTCATTCAATTCCCTAAGACACTGTTCCATTTATTTTTCATTCTCTTCTCTTTGTGTCTTTTGTCTTTTCAAGTTCAGATGTTCTGTTTTCAAAATCAGTAATTCTGTTTTCAAGCAATTCAAATCTGATTTTATATGCCTCTAATGTATTTTCAATCTCATCCTTCCTGTCTTTCATTCCCATAAGGTCTTCTACTTTCCTTTTCAGGCTTTCAAATTGTTTGTTATGCTCACCCAGTGTCTTATTAATATCCTTTACTTCTTATAAGTCATATTTTCTTTAAATTCTTTGAAGTGATTTAGGAGAGTTATATGATTTTCACTGATGATTTTCTTAAACTTGTATCTCTTCTGGATATTTGGCTAGTTAGGTTGGCCATCTCGTCCTGGTTCCTAGTATGGCTTGTAATTTCTTTTTGATATTTAGGCATCTGAATATGTTGGTGAATTTACTCTGATGACCAATTTCTCTCTCTTGCCTATTTTTTTCATAGTTCTTCTTTGATATTTGGCTCAACTTTTTCTAAGTCTTTAAAATTGCTGAGCTTAAGTTATCAAAATCAGGTCAGGAACTCACTAATGGAGCACAGATTTTCTCCCAGGAGTTAGGATACACAGAGACCTGAAAACAGATTTTGTCCTTCCAATCTCCAAACTGGCCAGCAAATGGCATTCATCAGTGCTCTTTTCCATGGATGTGTTTCAGTCTCACTTTTCCTGTGTTCCTCCTGTGTTGAATCTTCAGAGAGGAGATTCTTAGTGGTCTCTGCTGGCAAACTTCACTGAAA
>PVKH010000960.1:0-33204 GCA_004027955.1 Chaetophractus vellerosus | reverse complement strand
CTGGGCAATTAAGTGCCCAGACGCAGAAGGGACACGCAGCACTTCTGCTCTCACCTCACCCAATCACAGGAGGGCCAGGAAGTACCTGTGCCAGGAGCGCAGAAAGCAGGAACACGGGTGAAGGGCGCCAACTAGTAACCATACCAGCCACACTAACACTGAGTGCCTGCGGTTGCCTAACGCTCTTGCATTTAGAAACTCACCTAATCCTCCTCTAAACCTATCAAGTAAGAGTTTGATTATCTCCACTTTACTGACAGAGGACCCCAAGCCCAGAGAAGTAGAGCTCACTAAGTCCACACAGTAGTCAAGAGAAGACCTGCGGGCGGGCCCGGCTGGCCGGAGCCAGCGGCTGTGCTGGTAACCCCAGCAGCTTCACCCCTGTGCTAGGAAAGCAGGCATTTCTTCTCACTCTCCTACGCAGGAAGAGGGTTAGGTATGAAGCTACCTATGGCTCTAATTGGACGGGGACTTATATTGGGTGGGAACAGCTGAGAAAATCATAATAACCTTATTAACAATATCAATAGCCCCAAACATGTATTAAGCACTTACTATGTGCCAGCCACTCTGCTACGTGCTGAACCAGTATCATTTCTTTTACTATTGTGAGGTTAATGGAATCAAACCCTTCCAGGACACCAGGAGATACCTTCCTAGGCAGAGCCTCTCAGGTACCCACTCTCAAATCCCTGCCTGGATGAAAGAGACTTGTTCACAACCTCCGGAAGGTCCAGAAATGTTTAAATAGCTTTAAAATGTTGGTTTCCTTACTAACTTCCTTCCGCTGCCATTTGCTCAGGTGTAAACGGCTATATTAACTCCATGAGCAAACTAGGATATGGGCTACCGGAAGACAGAAGGGGGAGCTGAAGCACACTTTGAGCAGAAGTTTTGATCAGGTTGATTTTAAATGTTTGGGAACGGATAGCGGTGATGGTAGCACGTTGTCATCAGTGTCACTAACAGTGAGGAAATGTGTGTGTGATTGTGGCTGAAAGGGGGGCGTTTGGGGTCGTGCATGTCACTAGAGGGAAAGCTACAGGGTGAGACGTGGAACTTTATAACTTCGTGGACCCCGAGGCAGACAATGAATGTGGTCAATAGTTCAAATGTAAGAATGTTCCTCCAGGAAATGAACAAATGCACACCCCCATTACAAGATGTCAGTGAGAGGGGAAAACACACCTAATACAAAGTGTGCACACTGGTGACCAGTACTATATTAGCGTTCTTCCCTCGTTTGTAACAAAGGTACCACACCTGTACCAGATGCCAGCAATAGTGGGGTTACAAGGAGTGTGGGGATTTTCTTTTGGGAGTAATGAAAATGTCCTAAAATGGATTGTGGTGATGAAAGTGCAACTCTGTAAATATACTGAGAGCCGTGGATTGTGCACTTTGGATGGATTGTATGGTGTGTGGATAAAACTATTTTAAAAATTGCCCTTTATAGAGGATCATTCCTCAAACGTTAAGGTTTAAATCGGAGATTTTTAGGGTGATTTGAACTAATGCAGATGGACCTTCTCCCTTCTGCTCCAAACACACAGAAACACCAGTTAAAATTTTACCCCTAGGGCCTGGCTAGATAGCTCAGTGGATAAAGAGCGCGCTGGGAAACCACATGGGAGGCCCTGGGTTCGGTTCCCGGGGACCTCTCCTAGCGGGCAGACCGCCTTGAGAATGGCAAGCCGCCATGGGCGGGCCGGAGCCGCCGTGGGCAGGGCAAAAAAGCTGCCACGGACAGGCAAAAGCCGCCACGGGCAGGGCAGGTCGCCTGCGAATCGAGCGCAGCCAGCCACCCGCGAACTGAAAAAGCCGGCCGTGATGGAAGCAGAAGCAGCCCACAAGCGGGGAAAGCCGCGCCTGCGCAGTGACCCAGTCTCCGCGCTTCGCCGCAGCAGGGGGGAAGGGGAGATATGTAATAAAATAAATAAATCTTTAAAAAAAAAAAAAAAAAAAAGTAAAATGCACCTAAAATTACACAGCTAGGAACCTATCCAACAGATATCCTTGCATATGAAAGCAAAGATACATCTATATAGATGTTAAAGGCAAAGGCAGCATTTATAAACACAATATACTAGAAACATAAAAGACATCAGAAAAATAATTGCTGTTATATCCAAACAAAGAAATACTATGTAGCCACTAAGATAGATCAATGTATGCTGATGTGGCAAGAACACTAAAATATATTAAGTAAAAAAAGCAGATTTTTTTACTTATTTTTTTCACACATTTTCATAAATGATCTCATTGGTAAAAATATAGAAAAAAGACATCAGATAAACACAGACATACACACATGCACACATATTCACACACCTGTATATTTATAAGCTAATACAAAGATAAGACAACTGTTAATTCTTTTTTAACTTTTAAAAGGGTTCTATAAAACAGGGGTTCTTAACCATGGGTCCATGAGCTTGAATTGAAATTCAAAAAAACATTATTTTTGTGGGGACATGTTGGTGCGGGCGTGATATATTTATTAAATAATACACAGCATAGTGTGGACTAAGTAAGAGGTCCATGGTTTTCACCTGATTGGCAAGGGGGTCTGGAACAAAAAAGGTTAAGAACCCCTGTTATAAAATGTTCTAGGAGTCAGCCCAGAGATAATGAGAGATAATTATTATATACCTTTCAGTTATATTTGAACTTTTATTATATCGATTTTTATAATAAAGCAAAATGCTTAGTGCAGTTAGTACAGATATACAGTCATAATAATAAAGAGCCCTCATTAATAAAATTTCAGATAAAGAGCATTTGCTAAAACTATTTCAAAGTCGTTGATTTGAAATATTTTGATGTATATGCTCATGTAAACTCCTGACCCCAAAAGCCTTTTAATAAATAAAAATGGTCCTAAAAATAAACTGATTTTCATTTCCTGTTGATGACAAACTTACAAGAACAAAGGCCAAAGTTTGCATTGCCATCCTAAACATTCATACCATAAATGGTTCAAAAGAGTAATCTGAAAAGAGAAACGAGAAAGGATAAGACCAAATAAAATTAAGAGGAAACAAAAATAATGGTAATTTTAAAAAGCAAAATGCCAAAATGATGGCATTCCACTATATTGGTCCGTGTTTCTGAAACATATGATATTTGTGGAAATTCTGACTTTGCAAATTAAAAAAAAAAAGCAACATGCTCCAAGGAACATAAAAAGAAAAAGTAGAAGAAACTTAATATATTTTGTTCATCAGGGGAAGCCAGAAATTATTCATTCACTGAAGATTTTTACTGGAATGATGTAAGCATATAAAATACTTTTTTACATAATTCAGTTTATTCCTCTAAATTTCTCTAAAACTTTCACCCACTCTCTTTCTTCCTTTTCTTTGCTCATAGTTGATTGTAATTCTTGTAGTTTCTTTTCCATCTCTTGGTTCTCCAACTGTAACTGCATTTTCTCCATTCGCAGTTCTCGAGCATCTCTGCAGAAATAAGATATGAATACATAATGTTCATTTGGGTTAAGAAAAATTACAGGTGACTATAACAAAAAATTCCAAGACAAAATAATTTTATCTTGTCTTAAACTAAAATTATGAATAATAAATAAGTGATGAAGTAATTCAATCACTTCCTTTGTACTCCTTCAAATTACAAATTCTAAAGTTAGCATTTGCCTCCAATTAACATTCAAATAGTATCATTTCAAATCTTAAGACTCTTCTCCCTATTGTACAACTAGAGGTTTAAAATTATAATTCACTTTATATGTGTACCATGTCTTTATATATACACATCTATGTATAATGCACAAATAGAAAAAAAATAATTTCTAATTTTCATACTGTCATTCCTCTAAAGGATTCAAGTAGTTTTAAGCAGTTCTTAAAAATAAATATTTTTTTATTTTTTAAATTATGATTACTGAATCATTATATAGATGCGTTTTCACTTCCAGTATATTATAAAATAGCCAAAGGTTAATATCTGAAATTACTGAAACTGGCTAGACTGACCTCACCCTTTGAATATGGTCATTTCTAACTAAAACCTGCCATTGTGATGATTATCCAGATGGATCTTACTTTTGTATATGGTCATTTCTAATTAAAACCTGCTATTATGATGACTATTCCAGTCAGATCTTATATCTTATAAGATATGAACATTTCTATTGAAATGGTAACAACTCCACCCTCCCATTAAAATCCATAAGAAAAACCCTGTAACTGACCCCCCATTCTGTACCCCAGTGCCCAGACAGCTTTCTGATAGATTGTTTTGCGATTGTAAGAACATTGTGACTTACCTCCACTTTGTACCCACACCCCATCCTGTTTAGCCCCTTAATGTTAAGTAATTAAAGAAACTGGGCCAGCCCCACCCCAACGACTCCTTAGCGTGAAGTGATAAACCTAGATACTATACAACTATCAGGATTACCGCAGTTTCAGGAGGCAGATTTTTGGGCCCTTATGCCACTGTCCTCCTTTGCTATGCTAACAAATAAATTCTCTTCTTGAAACTGTGGTGTCTCAGGAAATTGTTAATGAAGTGCATCGGGAGAAGAGTCCACATTTCGTTTGGTATCATGATTGTGCTTTCATTGCATGGGGGGGTGGGGGGTACCCGAACACACAGATGGGGCACCTACCCCAGCCCCTGGAATTGAAGGAATGATTCCTAAAGAATAAAATGAAAATTAGTCAAAAGGAGGTAATGAGAGTAGTGTTCCAGGAAGAAAGAACAACATGGACACAGTTGAGATAAGGGATGTATGATTCAAGGAGCTAGAAGTCCAGCATGACCAGACATCAAGTGCAGGTTGAGAAAATTGGCAAGAAATGAAACTTCCAAGATGGCCAGGTTATGAAGAGTCTCAAGCCATGATGAGGAACTGGAATTTTTAATCCTGTGAGAAATGAGAATCTATTAAAGGGTTTTAAGAGAAATGATCAGGCTTGCATTTTAGAAAGCTCTCTCCACTTGTATAATTCCATTTAGTTAGAATGTGCAAAGCTGGAATGAAAGTAGCAAGTTAGAAGAATATTTCAGTTTTACAAGGAATTGAGAGATTTTGCTGGTTTGACTAGATAGAAGCAATGGAAAGAAAAGCAGGAACATTTGAGAAATACAAGGAAATAGGATTAACTGTATTTGGAGACCAACCAGGAGTGACCAACCAGGATGGAACAAGGAAGGAACGTAAAACCAATCCCAGGTTTCCAACTTGAGCAGCCAGGAGGACAACAGTGCTATTTACTGAACTGGTTCACTAGGTGGGGTGGAGGACTAATTCAGGATTCGTCCACCTGCTGGTCTCCCTATCCAAAGTCTCAACAGCAAACAAAACTTTCCACCCTGCTCCCACAGGGAGAGTTCAAAAGCACAAATGTGACTGTGTAACTCTTTTGCTCAGAAAAACTTTGTCTCTGAAGGTCCGAAAGGGGGTGGGACTGAAAAACAGGACAGGCCTACTGACCAAATGTCAACCTTATGACTGGATTCTAGGTCTGGTGCAAAACAAAGGATTCCTCCTGGACATATCCAGATGTTAAAAAACTTGGACATATCCAAAAGGACAGGCAAGACCACTGAGGAAAGCTAAGGTGGATCCTGGAAAGACATTGTCAACACAACCTGGACCAGAAACAGGACTGAAATAGGGAGGGGAAGGAAGTAGAAAACACTAGAAGGTCGGAGCCAGAGTAAGATGCAGTCAATTGAAAGCAGGCTTGAATCCAGCAAAGGGCAGGTAAAGGAACTCAGGGCAATTACCTTAAAGTGGGTGCTCCCAGTCAGATTTTTATGGATTTGTGAATTTACGAGTGGGTCGAGATGACATGCAGGCCAGGGAACAATGATTTCCCCATATCTTTAGTATAAATTCCAAACTCTTTAGTATGACATATGTTAGTTTTTTCTAGACCCTTCCTTCTCTCCAACTGTGTTCTGTAAAACCTAGCCATCTGGATGCATCTGTAAGTCCCCAAAGTATCTTCCCTCTGTGCCTTTTGCACAAGAGTCACCCAGTAACAACCTTTGCCTTGGGCAAAGCTTAGACGCCTCCCCAGCCCTCCCCCCACAGTTCGGGTCATGTTCTCACAACCCCTGTACCTATGCTATCACAATATGTTTCACACTATATCACTAAATTGTAAGTGTAATTGTATTTATTCATAACTTCTACAAGCTATCTGAGAGTAAGAGTCATGACTTCCAATTTTTGTATCTAATATTATCTAGCATAGTGTGTAGAATATGTGCACTTAATATGCACATGTTGGATGAATGTTTATAAGTATATACATATAGACTTGAAACATATCACAAAGAGATCAAATAATGCATGTCCCCTTCTCTTTTTCCATTAAAAAATGGTAATGTTGGGAAGCAGATGTGGCTTAAGTGATTAAGCTCCCACGTACTACATAGAAGGTCCTGGGTTCGGTTCCCGGTGCGTACTAAAGAAGACAAGCAAGACAGCAAGCTGACACGATGGGCTGGTGCAGCGAGATGATGCAACAAGATATGCAACAAGAGACACAAGGAGGAAACATAATGAGAGACAAAAAAAAACAGGGAGCGGAGGTGGCTCAAGTGATTAGGCACCTCCCTCCCACATGGGAGGTCCCTAGTTCAGTTCCCAGTGCCTCCTAAAAGGAAGACAAGCACACAACGAACAGAACGGCAAGTGCAAACAACATGGGGGTGGGAAGAAATAAATAAAATAAAACTTAAAAAAAAAAAATCTCCCCAAATTGATCTGCACATTCAACAATTTCTAATAAAAATCCCAGAAGATTTATTTTTAAAATGGTAATGCTACCAGTCAGAAAGCTTCACTACCCCTCCAAAAACATGCTAAACCTAATAATGACAATGCCACATATTTTACATTTTACACTTTAAACAATGTTTTTACACACAGTATTTCAAAAGTGAAGGAGGCATTAGTAAAGCTCTGAAAACACTGAAAAACTCAAAGTATTGATCTGCATCAGGGAACTCAGAAACTCAAGTTAAAAATCAACAGCCTGTCCCCAACCTAAGTTGATATGTGACAGGAAGACCTGAAGGATTTCCAGTGACTCTAGATAATCTCAAGGAGAAACACTGGGCATATTGCTTGACTCCACTTATATAAACTGTAAATATGAACAGGTTTGTAGAGATGGAATTGGATTGGTGGATTTGTATGTTTGGAGAAGGATAGGGGGATTGAGAAGTCACTGCTAGGGGATAGGAGGTTTTTCTTTTGGGAGTGATAAAAATGCTGTAATATTGGGGTCGGCTGTAGCCCAGTGGATAGGGCACCGGTACACCACATGGGCGGCCCTGGGTTCGGTTCCCAGGGACCTCTCTGAGCGGGCAGACCGCCTGAGAAGGCAAAGCCGCCGTGGGTAGGGCAAAAAGCCACCACGGGCAGGGCAAAAAGTCACCACGGGCAGGGCAAAGTAGCCACAGGTAGGGCAAGCCACCTGCAAACGGAGCAAAAAAGTCGCCTGCGAACGGAGCAAAAGGCTGCCCGGGAACGGAAGCAGAGCCGCCCACAAGCAGGGCAAGCCACCTGCACAGTGAGCTGACTTGGCGCTTGGCCGCAATGGGGGGAGACAAAGCAGACACAGAAGAACACAAAAAATGAACACAGCAAGAGCAAGCAGAAAGGGGAGGGATATGTAACAAAAAAAAAAGAGTTGGTGTAAAATGCTGTAATATTGATTGTGGTGATGAATTCACAACTCTGTGATTATACCAAAAGTCAATGAATGTGCATTTGAGATGGATTATATGGTATGTGAATATATCTCAATCAAATTGCTTTAAAAAGAGAGAGAAAAACATTGGGGTGAACCTTCCATTACTCCTGCAATGTCGGGCAAGTCCTGGGACATCTGAATTCACTTGGCTCAGGCTGAATGCGTCTCCTAGTCAATTTATAACAGTAGGGACCCTTCTTGGGAAAAGTGAAGTCACCACAACGTCTTTTAACCATGCAAAGGACTAGAGTATTAAGTGCTTTCCAGTCTCTGCTTTAAGGTTTCTCACCCTTACGGTTTCCCTAAATTTCAGTTTCTCCCTAAATTTCAGGGTGATTCCTTTTTAACTTCAAATAAGAATTACAAACATCTTTTTAAATTTGTTATATTGTTCAGAAAGGAGATAAGCCTACCCTTCATTTATCACTTTTCATTTCTGTTCTTGTGTCATAAAGATTTTTACTCTTCTCATTTAACCTACCATAGATTTAAAATAGTTCAATCTCTTATAGATAAAAATATAGCAATGTGAAAAAAATGGAGATAAAAGTTCATAAAGTTAGAGTTCAACTCTAAACAGCTTCATATAACAAGAATAATTTAAATTACAATACACAAAACCTTTGGCAATTATCTCTATTTAAGTAATAAATATATACATACTTACTTATATTTTAACTTTACAGAATTTCCAGGTTTTCCCCATGGAAGAACTACAAAATCTTTGGTGTTCATGATTCCTGTCTCAATATAGTCTAAAAATTATTGTGATTGATGAGAACTTCTGAAAATAACCTGGACAAACAAAAGAACAATGTCAGAGTTAAAGCAGTATAAGCTACAAATTAAAAACAACACACAATTCAGAAAAAATTTAAAGATAGTATGTTTAAGAGAGAAAATTCTAAACAAGTTATAAAACAAAAAAAAGTATTATATGCCTTAATATAAGTTACATATATATTTTTATACTAATAGTTATAAATATATCTGACAAAACTGAAATTTCTACTATATATATATAGCAAAAAATTGGGAAATAGTCATTTAATGTGGACAAAGTGAACATTAAAACAAACAAAAGTACTTATTCTGCTTTTTCCTGTAGTTAAGGTTATAAAGGTATATATCAGCTAATTGTTCCCACCCAAAAATAATATCCAAGGCTATATTTGATGTAATTAAAAGAACCTGGAAGTGTTTTCCATTGCCTTGCAGTGGTGGACACAGGACAGGGTGATAGTCATCAAAATTTATAAAAGCGTACGCGCTAAAAGGTGGATCTTGATGTGGACCAAGGACAATGTTTGGGAACTATGTTTCACTATCTGTATGTCAGTTATGTTGGTGCTGCCACCCACATAAAAAAAGGTTTTGGTATGGGGGGGAATGGAGGAGGAGGTTGAATATATGAGGTTGTCTTGTATTCTTTGTGTGACTCTACTGTGACCTAAAACTTCTTTGAAAATTAAATGAAAAATGGTGGGATGCTTGAGAGTGAGAAGAGGAAGGTGCCACGAAACAGATTACACCAGATATTGCACCAACAAGGCAAATAGGAAAAAAAAATTTATATATATATATACATATATTTTTTTTCACATTTGTTGAAAAACCCAATCCTATAATAACATCTTGTTTTCTTTTTTCTATATATATTTTTAAATTTTTAAATTATTTTTTATTTTTTAAGTTCTCATATATTTTAACTCTTACATTTAAATATCATTATTATTTCATTTTCCTATTCATTGCAATTGGCTATTGTTATGGCTTCACCTTTGAAGAGGCTAGGGATCAGAAGGGTCACAACAGGAATGGGAAAGGACCATTGGTGGGGGTGGTCAGGGTTGGGGCTGCATGGGAGGAAGTCCACCTGAACATACATAAAAGGCATGCATAATTGTTCAAATGCTCACGGGACATGGTCACGGGGTGAAGAATTACTCAATAAATGGGAGAACACTGAATTCCCACCCTGGAGAGCTCTGCCATATTTTCCAGGAGAGTAGCAACATCCCCCCAAGTTCAGGGACATTGTCTGGCAAAGGAGGATGATCCATTGATGGGCCCTTGTTATTGAAGACTAGCCTTATGAGTCTTTGCTCTTGAAACTGAAACAGCCTAGTGTTATGGGTTGCCTAAGAGTTGCCTCTAGAGAACCTCCTTGTTGCTCAAATGTGGCCTCTCTCTAAGCCAAACTCAGCATATGAATGCATTACCTTCCTCCCAGCGTGGGACATGACGCCCGGGGATGAGCCTACTTGACAATGAGGGGTTATTAACAAATACCAACGGGCAGTACGACTGGAAAAAGACTTCAAATAAAAGGGGGAAATGGTAAAGACAAGTGAGTTCATAGGGCTAAGAGACTTCAAAGTGAGTTGGGAGGTCAACCCAGAGGTAACACTTATGCAGATCCCAGTAGGACCTCCAATATGGATGTAACCCCAAACAGAGGGCCTCCTGAGGGCTCTGGAGACATCCAGGTCCTATATCAGGGCAGAAAGCCCCAGAGTTTGGTGCCTTACCAGTGGGCCCTAATTTGGAAATCTTGCTCCTGAGAGTGACAAAGTCTGACCAAAATATGTCTTCATTGCTCATGGTCCATCGGTCTCTTCTATTCAAACCTATATTTGATGCCAGAGTTCTAGGTGTACTTCCAGAGACTGGAGACTACAGGCTGTCTGTGTGCCAACTGGGTCCAGAGACTCTGTGGACCTGCAACTCCTACACTACAACTCAATGGACTCACCCAGGACACCTACTGGGGAGATGATGATAGATGACGGCTTTCCTGGGGAATGGAGAGAGCCTGCAGCTGCAGGCAGGATAATCTCTTCCATCATATCCACGGGATATAAGCCCCCTCTCACTTGGTGGTGGAGGGTACATCACCATCCTAGACTCCTCGGGATTGGGGGAAGAGCTATGGACTAGAGTGGACTTGTTGGTGTCCTGTTATAGACTTGTTGTGATTCACACAATGGAAGAAATTACAAAATTATGTGGAGCCAGGGGCCACTGGACGCTTTGGGGGCAGGGAGAGGGAAGGGCAGTTGTAATATGGGGGATTTTTTGGGACTTGGGAAATGTCCGGTGTGATGATGCAATGGAGGATATAGGCCATTTTATATCATCATGTATCATGCAGAACTGTGTGGGAGAGAGGGTGGTCTACAGTCTGAACTGTGGTCCATGCTTGGTGGCAAAACCCCAAAATATGTATATCTATTACAGGTGATGTGCCACACTGATGAAGGATGTATATGTGGGAGGTTGTGGGAGGTGTGGGAGGTGGGGCATATGGGTACTCCTAAAATTTCTGTGTAACATTTATGTAAATCAATGTAGCCTAAAAATAAATAAATAAATAAATCATACAATTTAAAAAAAAAAGAACCTTAGAGATGAAATCCAAACCCAAAAACTATATATACACTGATATGTGTGTGTGTGTGTCAGTGTAAATTGAGCATTAAGGTATGTACTAATTACCTAGAGGCATTCTAATATCCTCATTTATCAAAGAAAATTTTAATGAAGCTCTTTGACTAAGCTCATAAATTAGCATATTTTAGAATTTTTCTACAAGAAATGAAACAGAAAAGAATTTCTGCTTAACCCTGAGTTAACCAGAAAATTAAATTTCCAAAACAACCTGTTTCCAAAGCATCCCCATTACACATGATCCTATGATAATTTACTCTGTAATATTAAATCATTGAATCACATGGACAACTACTAGATTTTTATTTGAGTAAAATTTTCCAAGCTCCAAAAGCTCTCAAAGAAATATGAGGCAATATTCTAGTGGCCATCATTTTAAATACCCAAACTATTTGATGCCATCAGTTTATATTTGTGTTCTTATGTGTTCATAACTCCAGTAAATGTGTATTGAGACTCTACTACATGCAAGGTACAGTGCTGAGAACCATCGAAGAGTCAAAGGCCCAAGGAGATTTGGATTCTGGGATCATGTGGCTTAAAGTGAACTAGGGCATATAAGACCTGTCTATAAAAGTCTTAAGGCAGCAATTACAAGGATCATAAAATTTATAGATATAATAATACAGGAAGTAAGAAAAAGGAGAGCATTCATGCTGGCTAGAATTTAAATGGGGTTTCTAAGGATAAGGGGTTTTATATATGAAGATATGGACTGGAGAAACTTTCCATACTGTGGGAAAGTACAGCTTTTGTATGGGGACTAAAGACTAGTTCCAACTGGTTGATGTGCAAGTTACATGGACAGAACAAGTGGGCATAAGTTTAGAAATGCAGAGTGGGGTCTAATAGGGTGACTTTATGTACCACATTCAAGCATTTGGAATTTATTCTATAGGTAATGAAAGTCCATGAACGTTTTAGAGGGAAACATAAATCAATCTAGAAACCAGAATCTTAAGGAAGAATGACACCAGAATTGGAATAACCAAATGGGAAGCTTTGCAACAACAAAGTCAACAAAGCAAAATGAGTACTTCAAAGTTGTACTTTTGGGAGACTATCTCATAATTTCCATGATGCAACCATGGGTCAAAACATTTTTGGAATGCTTTCCTTTGAAACTTTCTGCAGCGTTCATCATACAACTGACAAACTCACGCATTCATTTCATTGTGCCTCATTTAAAACTAAAAATATTTTCCAGTAGGAGTAACTACTTTGTTCACTTGTAGCCCTATATTATTCTGACTACCTCCAAATATCAAATATAGCCTGAAAGGGTAGATTTTACCACACTGGAGTAAATTCTAAAGGAGCCTCTACTGTCTCTAAAGATAATTCCAAAATGGAATTATAAAAAATCTTATGTTTTAAGCAAAGTGTAGTGGTTGTACCATAAGACTATATTTGTGTCTTCATTAAACATTCATTTAGTTGCTCTTTTGCGGCCTCTATTCCTGGTATACAGACTTCATAATGTAAATAAGACATAGTGTCTTCCTTCAAGGAATTCACAATCAAGAGGGAAGCCACACAAGCAGTTCAATACCGTGTGACATTCTCATAGAACGAAGCACCTGGAAAGGTCATCTAAGTCAGCTTCTTTTCTCACCTACCAAGTGCAATCTCTCAAAGCTAAAATAAGCAGCAAAGAAACTAAAGATATCACAGGAATGGAAAAGCAGAATTTGATTTGTTCTTTGGAAGGAGGAGGCACCATTTTTAAGTGAAACTCTCTTCTATCTCCCACCACTTTTAGTAATCATCTTTGTAGGTAAAACATCTGTATCATTTTTACTAAAGAAAGGCTATACAAGCTATCTCTAAAAACCCTCTAGAAATAATCCTGCTTAATAACATGGAGTCTATACCCTTTTATGATAATAATCAGGAAATCCAACTGCTAGACTTTCATCTACTGTCAATAACTTTTTCATAAAAAGTTCAATTTTGTATTATCATTCAAAAAAACAAAAGAATATTCAAAGTTGATGTATCTGATTAATTAAAATAAATATATGTTCATGTACTTTTGCAAAAAGCTGAAGACAATGAGTGATTTATTCTTTATAAAGAATGAAAGAAAAGTCTATAAATCTCATTAGAATGAGATGATACAGATTTACAGCTCTGCTGATAATGTGATTTACCAATAAATGGTCTTATTCAGGGGACATTTCACTTCACTGAATGCAATTAGTAAGACTGCTACTCAATTAAGTGTTTTATCAAATCACACACATAAGCCAATGTTCTTATATGAAGAGAAAAAGAATATAATTGTGAGTCATGCTATTCCTGCCTGTTTCCTTTGGTAAAGTCAACAGAGAATTAGTCACCTTTCTTGGGATACCAAAGATATAACAATGTCAGCTGCAAGAATAGCAAAGCACATAATTTGGTCACCTAATGGAACCGGGGAATACAATAAATTTACTCTCATGCAAACTTCATAGTTCCTCGTGTCATTTGGTCACTCAATTTTTTTATTATTAAATACCAAACGTTTAGCATTTATTTGGAAAATGTTCTTGTTACCTGATTTATTAGACTGCATTATTTTTCTATATTTTTATTCCCAACTCCCTCCCTCCCCATATATACATATATATCCAATGTAATCCAAAATTGATGAGACTTCTATACATGTTCCCATTTGGGGAAAACAACTGACGCATTAAGGACTGCTGCCACAGACAGGAAACAAGGGTGATCCATAGAGCTAGTAACACAGAACACTCAGCAAGAGGTGCTTTATGTTCCCAGAGAATTTACCATCACACCCTTGGCAGAACAGGGGCTAAAATCACTGTTTTCAAGATGGGCCACTTTTTGTAAATAAAAATTTATGGAAGGTTATCCCATGCTTCTAATGACCCAGATCATCTTAGGTCTAAAAACTTAAGAGCCGGGGCCGGCTGGATAGCCCAGTGGATAGGGTGTCGGCATACCACATGGGAGGCCCTGGGTTCGGTTCCCGGGGACCTCTCCTAGCGGGCAGACCGCCTTGAGAATGACAAGCTGCCATGGGTGGGCCAGAGCCGCCGTGGGCAGGGCAAAAAGCTGCCACGGACAGGGCAAAAGCTGCCACGGGCAGGGCAGGTTGCCTGCGAATGGAGCACAGCCAGTCACCCGCGAACTGAGAGCCGGCTGTGAATGGAAGCAGAAGCCGCCCACAAGCAGGGAAAGCTGCGCCTGCGCAGTGACCAGTCTCGGCGCGTCGCCGCAACGGGGGGGAAGGGGAGATTTGTAATAAAAAATAAATAAATAAAAATAAATAAAAACTTAAGAGCCAATAAATAAGGAATTACCCTTGCTTTAGGATATATTTTAAAAGAGTCTAATAAGTGAGCTCCTTTGGGTGGGTTAACATGTCTAGGCCATTTATCACCACAGTCCTTTGAAATCCCAGACTCAAGCAAGAAATGTTCAATGAAAATGAATTTAATTAAAAATGGCTGTTTTAAACTCTTAAATGAATTTTACTTTTAATATTTCAACTGATATTATCCTCAGACTAAATATATATATTTTTTTTAATTTAAGGAAAGAACCAATAATATATGATCACCAGCATAACATCTTGGACTTGAGTGGCCCACTAAATAATATACACCATACTTTCCCAGCACAGACTTTAAAATCAAATCAAGTATTGACTTTCAAGCTGCATTCAGTCCTTCAGCTGACCAAGATACCATTCAGTACATTAAATGGTACCTGATTCCCCATTTTTACTCTGTGTGTGCAGGTTCCCTTAAGAATAACTGAGAAAGTGTGCCTTTAGATATACGGGGGGCACTCTTTCTTTTTCAAAAAATACTTTCAAACTAAAAATGATTTAAGTTATATTTTAAAATGCTGGACTTAAAGTCAGAAGACTTATGTGTCCTAAAGCCACTGGATTTAAGGTCAGAAAACCGACTTTTAAGAGTGACCTCTGAGCTTCAGTTTATCTATGTATAAAATAGTGACTTGCAGAAGATCAAACCAAAGTTCTCTGCTCTATGACCTAAAAAGCTGAGGTCTCGTAAAGGGTCTCCAGAGAGCTCAGAGTTCAGGGAAAGAGGGCAGCCTTAGAAACTACTTCGAGAAGGAAATGAGGGGAGTGTGAAGGCTCTCTTTCATCCACAGCCTTTCTGTTTTCATCCATTTTACGAAACAAGCTTCTGAGTCAGACTTAGTATAAATAAACTCTTTTATAGCGAAAAAACAAAAATTTGAAAGTTACAACAGTAAAGCAATATACAATTATTATTATTAACTCTGCACCAACTAAAAACTCTATGTGATTAGGAATATCAAAGAAATTATTGAATTTACAAATTATACCTTTCAGAAACTTAAGCCCTTTTATATTTTATCTACCCTACCCACTCATATAATTCACTTTTACCCTTGGTGTTTTTAATGAATACCTTAGGCATGGGGAAATTAAGGCATCTTTCATATTATCCCCAGCACAAAGGTTAGCAACTATTAAGATTTGAAATCTAAATATTGTTCTACATACTTAAAATGATTAATCCATATCCCTCAGGAGATTCATTGATAGTCTTTCCCCTTTCACATTGTTAACATGTCCTATGAGCGAAACAGAGAAAGAATTGTTTGATATCAAATTTTTCTAAATTTTACATCTTATAAAATCTTTGAAAACCTTTTGGGTGTCAAATTACCCCAAGTAATGTGAGGTCATTCATTTTTGTCTGTAAAGAGTTCCCCATGTCCATAGGGGAAAAAAAAAAAAAACAAAAAAAAACCACCATCTACACTGCCTAGCACTTAATAGCCTCTACTATCTGTCTCAATCTTCTTAAATCTCCAGCTTTATTTCCCATGAATGCTCACGATGTTTTATTCTATCTAATACCCAGTTCCAAGTCACCTCTATCATGAAGCTTTTCCTTCATTAAAAGTGAGTTGCTCCTTTTGTAAGGATAAAGGATATATCATACTCATTTGCCATTATAAGCTGCTTTGTGTTACTTTTTGCTTGGGGTTGTTTCCCCAAATAACCCAAATTCTTTAAAGGCAGACCTACTATTGCTCTTTGAATCCCTATCTATTAGTACAGTTCCTATACATAGTAGAGTCTCCGTATGGTATTCCCAGACAATAATTTGCTAAGTTATAAGTATTTGATTTTTTTCTACTGCTTTGAATGTTTTGCATGATCTACCTGATGTAATTTTTCCTTAAAGAAGCACACCCCCTTTCCCACAACGTCAACAAATTGTTTCTGTTTTCTTTTTCCATGCCCCCTACACCTTGATAACCTTGATAAGCATTCTACACATATACATTTAGCCTCTGTGCCAGATATCAGGTTAGGCCCTGAGGAACAAGGTGAACCACACAAGTATAGTACCAATCCTCACTGAGCTTACACTCTGGTGAGGAAAGTGGAAAAAAAACTAAGAAACAAATAAAATAACCACAGGAAATATTGTTTTTCTTTTTTTCTTTAAAGGAAATAAGCAAAGGGCCGTGCTACTTTCAGATATTGTATTTTTATTACAACTGGCAATTTTAAATGAGATCAGGGCAGTCTTCTAGGAATACTATAAGGGCTATTAGATTCCCATAAACATACAGTTTTCATAGTTTTTAATCCTGCTTAGCTTCAACTTCGCAAGGCTTTTTTTTTTAAAAAACGATAATTGCTAATTTTGTATTTTAAAAGTAAAGCTATAAAATACATACACCCGAAAATGTTATATAAAATATATAAGAAAGCATATAGTTGAATATATAATCAGAATCTCTAGGGCTGATTTGGGGAAGGAAAAAACTTCCACAATTTCCGATTTCTCAGAACTCAGGCAGCCGGAGTTGGCCTTTACTTGGGAGGAGAGTAGACTTCATAAATAAGTGGGTGCATGTGGCCGCGCAGGAGGAAAGTAGGCTACAAAACGGGATAAGACGTGGTTTCTCCGGGTACCAAATTTTTCGTTTAAGTCCCAAATGACTTCAAAGGATACAAGAGGTTTACATTGGAAAGGGTCGGCCTGCAAAAGGGGTACAACCGATGAAGATATCGATTTTGCTGTGTAGGGTTCACCCTCGATTCACGTCTCCATTATCATCATGGGCTGGGAGTTCTTTGTTAAAACGACTTTCGACTCCAGAGGCCAGGGCCGCGTCTTGCAGCTCGCGGGCCTGGCACCACGTCGGACACAGGGCAGGGGACTCTACAAACATCTGCAGGGCTGGCTCTTCTGCAGCCCGGGGACCCCAGCTCCACCCCAAGCTGAGTTTCCCTTCCACCGCGCCGCCTCGCTCCCGGCACCGCCCAGTCCTGCACGCCGCTCCGACCCTACGTCTCCGAGGTCCGCAGCCGCCACCCGCAACCAGCGGACCCACCTGAAGACCCCAGCGGCCCTAGTCACCGACGCCAGCCCAGGCTCGCATCCGGGAGCTTTCGCCTTGGTCTCCTTGGTTACCGCGCTACCTCGGTACCCATAGCAACCAGAATGCTTGGTCCTGCCACTGTCCGCCAGCAGAGGGAGCAAGGGAGCCTTGCGGAGAAGAGAGGAAAAAAAAAGCGGGGGTGGGGCGGAATGGAGGAAAGCAAAGTGTATGGGAACTTCCCTGGACCTGGAGTGTTTATGTTGGAGAGGATATTGGATATTAGGGCATTACCTCCACCCACCTTTTAGGGAAAAAGAATTGAAATAGGAGATCATAGTCATAATAATGGCCTACATATACTGAGCCCCTGCCATATTCCAGACACTATTCTAAGAGCTTTAAATGTAATATTCAATTCAACCTCACGACAACCCAATGAGGCAGATAGTATTATCATGCCCAATTTACATCTAAGAAAACTTAGGCATAGAAATTTTAAGTAACAACCCAAAATTGCCCAGCTAGCAAATAGCAGACCCAAGAATTAACCAGAAGAGTTTGGTCTTAGAACTCCCACATATATGCTATGTTTAAATTTTTATTATAGGTCACAATAGCCAAAGTCAAGACGAGAGCCCAGGTCTCTTAACACCCCAGAACACTCTTTCCTTTATACTAAATATATGACCCACCAGGGTCTTATTTCCTAGGGTTGCCATAACAAAGTACCACAAAACAGATGGTTAAAACAGCAAAGATTGATTGCCACAGTTCTGGAGACTAGACACCAAAAATCAAGATATTGGAAATGTTGTGGTCCCTCTGAAGTCTCTGTAGAGAAGAATTGGTTCTATGCCTCCTCCCTGGTTCTTGGAGTGGCCAGCAATCCTTGGCATTCCTCAGCTGTAGGATTACTCAATCTCTGCTTCTCTTGTCACGTGGCTTTCTCCTCTCTGAGTGTCTGTCTGGGTTTACCCCATCATAGTATAAGGACACCAGCCATACTGGATTAAGGGCCCATCCTGCTTCAGTAAGACATCATTTTAACTTGCCTAATTCCACCTGTAACTACCCTATTTCCAAATAAGATCACATTCTGAGGTTTGGGGGATTAATAATTCAACATAACTTTCAGGGAGACAAAATCCAACTCATAACAACGAGGTTGTCAACACATACTTCTCAAGGTCTCAGAGGCATTTGTGATGAACTTATCTTTATTTTTAGCTTACTAAATGTGCTGTGGTTTTAATATCTGCTTTTACATACTGGAAATAGGATGTGTGGTTTTTTCTGCAGGTGGTCATTCTATAAACTGTTAAACCACATTGCATCTAGCTTTTTACTGGACAAATATCTCAACTACTGTCAGTAACCTTTGCATCATTGCTTTCCATGTTAATTTGCCCATTTAAGAAAATATTTAATGTTTTCCCTTGGCAGATTCAATTATATAAGATTATAGCCACCATGGATAAGAGAAAACAGTGGTAGACCTGCAGTTATGAGTATGGGCTTTGGTGTTAGACAGACTTGAGTTTGAACCCTCGTCCTGCCATACTCAACCGCTGTGTGACCTGAACTAGTTATGAAACATGGATCCATTGGTTAACTGGAACAAGAATAATATCTTCCCCATACATGGTGTAGTGTAGAAGGGTAAATGAAGCAATGCATATTGTCATTACCACTATGCTATGATAAGTCCACAATAAATGGTAAAAGATGGTGGTGGCAACGTAGCCATGTGGTAGTTATCATAGTGGTCACCAAGACCTTTCTTTATATCTAATATGACAAATTTCAATGGATCTGTAATACAACTAGAGTTTTCTTGTGTGGGAGTATGTCTCTGAGATGGGTATGCTCTAAAACTACTAGGAAAGTATTTTTGGCATTCATCCATTCCTTCAATTTTCATCAAATATTTATTGAAAGTCCACTACTTTAGGTCCCTAAAATACTGCAGTGAAGAAAACAAACTCCTCCTGTTGTCATACATATTTTAATTGGGTAGAAAGACCATAAACAAACAAATACAAATATTTGTCAGGTGCCATGAGGAAAAATAAAACAGATTAAGAGAATAGAAAATACGAGTTCTATTTCAGGTTAGGTGGTCCAAGAAGCCTCTGAAAGTCAGAAGGGAGAAAGACCTGGGGTAATCCAGGCAAGAAACATTCTACACAGAGGGAAGAGTAACTTCAAATCTTCCCCAATAAAGAGTATTATTTTGCATAAAACCTCTTATCGTCTCCATACAAGCACATTTTCCGTTGTTTTTTTTCATTGTGTTAAAATATACATAGCATTAAAATCATTTTAACAATTTTTAAGTTTAAAATTCTGTGACATCAAGTACATTGACAATGTCCTAAGACCTTCACCACTGTCTATATCCAGAATATTTTCATGATACAAAATAGAAACTCATACCAATCCATGAAATTTTAGCAAAATAACTTTTAATCATTATTTTTATTTGATTAGAGAAGTTGTAGGTTTATGTAAAAACTGCTGTGTTCCATAAACCCCTCTATTGTTGACAATTTGTATTAGTGTGGTACCTTTGTTACAATTGATGAAATAATATTAACATACTATTACCTATAGTCCATAGGTTACATTAGCTGTAATTTTTTCTCATATACCACCCGATTATAAACACTTTGCATTAGTGTTGTGCATTTGCTATAGTTCATGAAAGAACATTCTTATACTTGCACTATTAACACAAGTCCATCATCCATAACAGGGTTCACTGTGTTATACAGTCCCCTTTTTATCTTCTAACTTTCATTCAAGTAACATACATGACCCAAAACTTTCTCTTTCAATCACATTCACATATATAATTCAGTGTTGTTCATTACACTTGCAATAATGTGCTACCATCACCACCATCTATTTCCAAATGTTTACAATCAACCTAAACAGAAATTCTGTATAAAGTAAGCATTAGTTCCCCATTCTCTACCCCAGTCTATCCCCTGGTGCATTAGTGAGGGTTCTCTCGGGAAACAGAATCAACAGGAGATATCTGTCAATAGTGTAAGATTTTATAAGAGTCTCTAATGTGACCATGGGGATGCACAAGTCCAGGTTCCACAGGCAGGCTGCAAGCCAGGGGCTCTAATGAAAGACCAATGAAGGATCCCTGATGAGTTTCTGGGAGAAGTTGGCTGTCAAACGACAAACTGGGAAATTCACTCTGAATGTTGAAATCACTTCCCTTTTAAGGCAGTCAACTGCTTGGATAAAAGGGTCATCCATTCTTGATCCAATTTCCCTGACTGATGCAGATGTAATCAGCCATCCATGCAGTAAACTCACTGGTGATCGAAGTCCATAAATGCTCTTGTATTACAATTAGCCCAGTGCTTGCTGGACTTAATACCTGGACACAATTACCTGGACGAGTTGACACATTAGCCTAACCATCACTCCTGGTAAGCTATATTATATATCCTAACTCTCTGAGTTTACTTATAATAATCAGTTCATATCAGTGAGATCATACAATATTTGTCCTTTTGTGCTTGACTTATTATTTCACTTAGCATAATGTCCTCAGGGTTCATCCATGTTGTTGCATGCATCAGAACTTTGTTCCATTTTTCCAGTTGAATAATATTCCATCCTATGTATATATCATATATTGTTTATTTATTGGTTGATAGACAGGTTGCTTCCATCTTTTGACAATTGGGAATAATGACTCTATGAGCATCAGTGTACAAATATCTACTAGAGTCCCTGCTTTCAATTCTTCGGGGTATATATCAAGTAGTGGTGTTGCCAAGTCTTATGAGACTTCCATATTTAGCTTGCTGTGGAATTGCCAAACTGTCTTCTACAGTGGTTGCACCATTTTACATTGCCACCAGCAATATATTAGTGTTCCTATTTCTCCACTTCCACTCCAACACTTGTAGTTTTCCGGTTTCTACTAGTAGCCATTCTGGTGGGTGTGAAATGAAATCTTGCTATGTTTTTTATTTGCATTTCCCTAATAGCTAGTGATGTTGAGGTTCTTTTCATGTGCTTTTTAGCCATTTGTATATCCTTTTTGAAGAAATTTACTCAATACTTTTGCCCATTTTTAATTGGGTTGTTTGTCTTTTTATTATTGAGTTGTAGGATTTCTTTATATATTCTGGATAGTCAACCCTTATTGGATATGTGATTTCCAAATATTTTCTCCCATTGAGTAGGTTGTCTTTTCACTTTCATGATAAAGTCTTTTGATTCACAAAAGATTTTCATTTTGAGGAAACCCCATTTATTTTTTTTTCCTTTTTTTGCTTCTGCTCCAGGTATAAAGTTGAAGAAACCATTGCTCAACACAAGATCCCAAAGATGCTTCCCTATATTTTCTTCTATTAGTTTATAGTCTTGGTGCTTTATTTAGGTCTTTGATCCATTTTGAGTTAATTTTTGTATATAGGATGAGATAGGGGTCCTCTTTCATTCTTTTGCATATGGATATTCAATTCTCCCAACATGATTTGTTAAAGAGACTATTCTTTCCCAATTGTGTGGACTTGGCAGCCTTATCAAATATAGATGTGAGGGTCTATTTCTGAACCTTCATTTTTATTCCATTGGTCAGCACATCTATCTTTGTGCCAATACTATGTTGTTTTGTCTACTGTGACCTTCTAATATGCTTTAAGTTCAGGAAGCATGAGTCCTCCAAATTCGTTTTTCTTTTTCAAGATGTTTTTGGCTAATTGGGGCCTCTTACATTTCCAAATAAATTTGATAATTGGCTCTTCCATTCGTGCAAAGAAGGGTGTTAGAGTTTTGATTGGGATTGCATTAAGCCTGTAAATCATTTGGGGTAGAATTGTCATCTTAATCTTCAGTCTTTCAATCCATAAATGTGGCATGCCCTTCCATTTATTTAGGCCTGGTTTGATTTCTTTTAGCAATGTTTTCCAGTTTTCTGTGTGGAAGTCATTTCCATCCTTAGTTAAATTTATTCCTAGGTATTTTATTCTTTTAGTTGCTACTGTAAATGGAATTTTTTTCTTGATTTCCTCCTCAGATTGCTCAGTACTAGTGTATATAAACACTACTGAATTTCTTACATGTTGATCTTGTACCCTGTCACTCTGATGAATTTATTTATTACCTCTAGAAGCTTTGTTATAAATTTTTCAGAACTTTCTATATATATGATAATGTCATCTGAAAATACTGAAAGATTTACTTCTTCCTCTCCAATTTGAATGCCATTTATTTCTTTTACTTGCCCAATCACTGTAGCTAGAACTTCCAGTAAAATGTTGAAAAACAATGGTGAGAGTGGCATCCTTGTCTTTTTCCTGGTTTTTGAGGGAAAACTTTCAGCCTTTCCCCATTGAGTATGACAATAACTGTGGGTTCCTCTTATATGCTCTTTATCATGTTGAAGAAGATTCTTTTCATTCCTTTTTTTTTTCTAAGTATTTTTATCAAGAAGGGATGCTGAAATTTGTCAAATGCCTTTTCTGTGTCAATTGAGATGATCATGTGTTTTCGCCCTTCCTTTTGTTCATGTGATGTATTACATTAATTGATTTTCTTATGCTCTTGCATACCTGGGACAAAACCTACCTGATCATGGTGTATAATTCTTTTGATATGCTGTTGGATTCGATTTACAATAGAGGATTTCTGCATCTATATTCATAAGAGAAATTGATCAGTAATTTTCTTACATTGTAGTATATTTATCTGACTTTGGTTGTAGGATGATGTGGCCTCATAGAAGAATTAGGTAGTGTTCCCTCCTCTTCAAAGTTCTGGAAGAGTTTGAGCAGGATTGGTATTAATTCTTCTTGTAATGCTTGACAGAATTCCCCTCTGAAGCCATCTGGTTCTGGGTTTTACTGTGATGGGAAGTTTTTTGTTTTTTTTTCTTTTAAAGATTTATTTATTTTATTACATATCTCCCCTCCCCCCGCTGCGGCGACGCGCCGAGATTGGTCACTGCGCAGGCGCGGCTTTCCCCGCTTGTGGGCGGCTTCTGCTTCCATTCACGGCCGGCTTTCAGTTCGCGGGTGGCTGGCTGTGCTCCATTCGCGGGCGACCTGCCCTGCCTGATGGGAAGTTTTTGATGACTAATTCAATCTCTTTACTTATAACTGGTCTGTTGAAGTCTTCTATTTCTTCTAGAATCAGTGTAGATTGTTCATGTGTTTCTAGGAATTGGTCCATTTCATCTAGGATATCAGATTTGTTGGCATACAGTTGTTCATAGTATCCTCTTATGATCCTTTTTAAAATTTCTTCGGGGTCAGCGGTAATATCCACCCTCTCACTTCTGATTTTATTTGCATCTTCTCTCTCTTTTTTTTTTCTTTGTCAGTCTAGCTAAGTGTTTGTCAATTTTATTGTTCTTTTCAAAGAACCATCTTTTATTTGATTTTGTTAATTCTTTCTATTGTTTTTTAGTCTCAATTTCATTTATTCCTGCTTTAATCTTTGTTATTTATTTCCTTCTGCTTGCTTTGGGGTTAGTTTGCTGTTCTTTTTCTAGTTACTTCAGGTGTTCAGTTAGGTCTTTAATTTTAGCTCTTTCTTCTTTATTAATGCAAACATTCAAGGCTATAAATTTCCCTTGCAGCAGGACCTTCACTGCATCCCATGAGTTTTGATATGCTGTGTTCTTATTTTTGTTTGTGTGAAGATATTTACCTATTTCTCTTGCGATTTCTTCTTTCACCAACTGATTGTTTAAGGGAGTGTTATTTAATCTCCAAATATTTGTGGATTTTCAGTTCTCCACCTGTTATTGATTTTCAGCATAATTCCGCTATGGTCAGAGAAGATGCTTTGTATGATTTCAATCTTTATTAAATTATTAAGACTTATTTTGTGACCCAACATGTGGTCTATCTGGCAGAATGATCCATGTGTACTTGAGAAGGATGTCGGGGCACTTTGATAACGTTTACGAATTTCAAAAATAGATATTGGATTAAGTTTGTAAACTGGTCTTTTCCTCTGGGCATATTAGATTATATTGGATTCAGAGGTTTCACATTTAGTTGATTAAATAATGATTAAGGCTTTGATTGGGCCATGTCAGTAAGACATTGAGTTCCCACCCACCAATATTGTCTAATACTAGGATAGCTACCCACTTCACAGAGAAACAACACCACAGAGAAGGGAAGTTGGAATTTTGATGCTGGAGTGTTTGAGCTGGAACCCAGGAAGTAAGCACAGAGAGGAGCAGAGCAGCTGAGCCCCGAGAGAAACAAACCCTGGGAAGAGGGGAATCCAGGAAGCCTGAACCCACACAGATGTCAGCAGCCATCTTGCTCCAACACATGGCAATAGACTTTGGTGAGGGAAGTAACTTATGCTTTGTGGCCTGGTAACTGTAAGCTTCTACCCCAGATAAATACCCTTTATGAAAACCAACCAATTTCTGATATTTTGCATCAGCACCCTCTTTGGCTGACTAACACAAATGTGTATCCTGCTGTGTTGGGATGCAATTTTCTGTATATGTCTATTAGTTCTAGTTCATTATCATATTACTCAATTTCTGTTACTTTATTGATCTTCTGCCTAGATGTTTTATCTATTAATGCCAGTGATGTATTGAAATCTCCAAATATTACTGTAGAGGTGCCTGTTTCCCTCTTCAGTTTTGCCAGGGTTTGCCTCATATATTTTGGGGCACCATGGTTAGGTGCCTAAATATTTATGATTTCTTCTTGGTTTATTGCCCCTTTTATTAATATATAGTGTCTTACTTTGTCTCTTATATCAGCTTTTGACTTAAAGTCTATTTTGTCTAATATTAGGATAGTTACCCACACTCTTTTTTTGGTTACTGTTTGAATGGAATATCTTTTCTTATCCTTTTACTTTCAACCTATTTGTACCTTTGGGTCTAAGTTAAGTAATTTGTAAACAACTTATAGTTGGATCATGTTATTTGATCCATTCTACAAACCTGTGCCTTTTGATTGGGGTGTTTAACCCATTAATATTCAGTGCTTTTATTGTAAAGGCAGTACTTACTTATGCCAGTTTGTCCTTTGGTTTCTATATGTCATATTTTTGTGTCTCTCTTTTTCTTTTTTGCAAAATCCTTTTCTGTATAGTTGATCTGTGGCAATATATCTAAGTGATCCCTTTCTCATTCCTGTTTCTGAATTTTTTAAAATACTTTCTGGGAACCAGCTGTGGCTCAAATGGTTGGGCTCCAGTTTACCACATGGGAGGCCCCAGGTTCAGTTCCCGGGGCCTCCTGGTGAAAGCAAGCTGCCACGCAGTGAGCTGACTCAGCGGGATGACCCGGCAGGAGAAGATGAACAGACACAGAGGAGTGCAGAGCAAAATGAACACAGCGAGCACAAGCAGCAGGGGGAGGGGGGAATATATAAATAAATAAAAATAAATCTTTAAAAAAAAAAAACTTTCTTTGTAGCTACCCTGGGGTTTATGATGCACAACCTATATCTATAACCTACTAATTTGAAACAATACCAACTTAGCTTCAATAGCATACACTTTCTATGCTCACATACCCCCTTTCCCCCTCTTTATGTTGTTTTTGTCCTACTTTAGCACTTTATATTTTGCACATCCATTATCAGGAAGCATGCCTGTTTCTTGTTCTATTGTATCTGACTCTTATAGGAATTAAAGACACAGGGAACAGATGTGGCTCAACATTCAGAATACAGGGAACAGATGTGGCTCAACCAGTTGAGTACTCTCCTCCCACATGGGAGGTCCTGGGTTTGGTTCCCCGTGCCTCCTAAAGAAAATGAGTAAACACATAAGGGAGGTAACACAGGGGAGCCAATGTGGCTCAGTGGTTGAGAACAGCCTCCTGCATACAAGGTCCTGGGTTCAATCCCCGGTCCTGGTATCTCAAATACACACACACACACACACACACACACACAGTACTATTGGTTTTGCATTTACCCTTTTAGTTACCCTTACTGATGATCTTCATTTCTTCAACACTACTCCAAGCCACCCTTATCTGTGTTTATCTGTGAATTATTTTAAATTCCTCCTCCTTTTTGGAGGAGAGTTTTGCCAGATAAAGAATTTTTGGCTGGCAGTTTTTCTCTTTCAGTACCTTAAATATATCATACCACTGCCATCTCAGTTTCAGATGAGAAATTGGCACTTAGTCTTAATGAGAATCTTGTATGTGATGCTTTCAACATTCTCTTTTTATCTTTGGCATTTGACATTCAGATTGGTATGTGTCTCTGAGTAAGTCTATTAGAATTTTTTCTATTTGGAGTATATTGTACTTCTTGGACATGTATATTCACATCTTTCATAAGATTTAGGAAATTGGGGCCATTATTTCCTCAAAAATTCTTTCTGCCCCTTTTCTCTCCTCTTCTGCTTCTGGGACACCCATGATATGTATGTTTGTGTGCTTCATGCTGTCACTCAAAAACCTGACACATTGCTTAATTTTTTTCCATTATTTTCTCTATCTGTTCTTCTAACTGTATAATTTTGATTGGCCCATCTTCTAGTTTGCTGATTCTTTCTTCTGCCTGTTCAAATCTATTGTTGTGGGGAGTGGATGTGGCTCCCACATGGGAGGTACTGGGTTTGGTCCCCTCTGCTTCCTAAAGAAAGAAACAAACAATGAGCAGACACTGGGAAAACAACAACAACAACAATAAGCAGACAATGAGTACAAACAATGAGCAAAAACAACAAGCAAACAAATGAGTGATTCATCTCATCTCGGGGGAGGGGGAGTAAAAAAAAGATTAAATGAGTAAAAATAATCTATTGTTGTATGCCTCTATTGTATTTCAAATCTCTACTATTGTGCCTTTCATCCCATAATTACTGTTATGTTTCTTTTAATTCTTTCAAATTCTTCTTTATGCTCACACATTGCCTTCTTAATATCCTTTATCTCTTAAATGCATGCATATTTTCCTTTATCGCCTTTGAACTGGTTTAGGAGGTTTTCTTGAACATCTTTGATTCATTGTTTCAACTTCTGTGTCTCCTCTGAAGTTTTAATTTGTTTCCTAGACTAAGCCATATTTACCCATGCATGCACATTTTTACTTCACAAAAATAATTCTTACAATGCATTTGCTAGTGCAATAGTAAAACAAAACTCATAAAAATAATGTATAAAATTTCTGGCACTTTTCAAAAGCATTAAAAGAACATTATCTTACTTATAGTTAGAAAAACATCTTAGCTGCAAAGGTATTCAAAACAAAAGCAAGGGGGGAAAAAAAGCCCCTCTCCCATAGGAAAATGAAAAGTATGATGTGCCTATCTTTCATAACTATGATTAGTAAAAAAAATGAAATGAAACATGTAAAAATCACACTGCTAAAGGACTCACCAGCAATTCTGCAAATAGTTTACCACGTCTATATCAAAAGCAAAGTATTCCTAAGGGTTTTTTCAAAACCATGCTTCAGTGGGCCAGTGTGTTTGAACGCAAGTTTTCTGATCTGGGGTTAGTCAATTTAAAGAGATGAAACTCACCCACAGTATATAAATTATAAGATTTACTGAATTTGAAGAATAATTGCAAGGTCATGCTTTAAACATACACACACACATTTCCATTGAGCAAGCACAACTCAATAAACAGCTCTATTCTGTTTCCCATGGACATTTCCCTTCAAATATCTCTTCAAACTTGGTCAGGCTGCCAGAAAGAAAATTGTGGCAGGCCCCATTAAGTTTCTGACCAGACACCTGGAATAAAGATTCATAGATGAGTGATAAAAATGTCCAGTCCCACATAACTCTCCAAATTTTACAGACATTTTAGCATTAAGGCTTTTCCCCTTCCCAGTGCTCAAGCCTACTGAATGCAGGGAAGCCTGAGGTCAAGGACGTGTTGAGAAAGGCTTGTGTTTCCATTTCTCATCATCCATTCTTCCTCTAACCTTATTAATAACCTACACTGGGATCTCAAAAAAAAAAAGATAAAAAATACAGAAAAGTTTTAATTTGGCACTGTGCCTGCAGGTTGTTTAAAGCAGTCCATATGCTAGAGACCTCATTCCCTGGGGGCCTTTTTCCTACATTCCCCTACATGCAAGTGAGACATTCTCCTCAGACCTTTACTTACTCAACCCCTAGGCATCTGGTGGTAATTCTCTCACTTCCCTCTGCTGGTGGCCCTCCTGGACAGATCTTAACATGATCCACTGTTTTTCTCTTACACTCTTCAATGTGTTCCATGTCTGACCTACAGAAAATCCTCTACATACTTTGCCCTGCCATGCCATGGAAGTTCAGGACACCCAACACATCCACCTCTCTTTGGCTTATACACTAGCAGCCAATCCACCTATTTCTTGCCTTCTTGCTCCGCAGATGGGAGTCAGAAACCAGCCCACTGTGTACGCAACTGCAGGGACTCGCCAACAGCCATCTTACTTGGCTTGAAATGAGGACGGGGGATTATTAAGCAACATTATCCCAAACTGAGAAATACAGCACAGGAACAATTGCCTTTCTTTGCAATGCCATACAAAGCACTGCCTAAGAGTCCACCCGAAGAGGAAGTATACTTTTGCATGATTCTTATTTACTATTGATAAGGGCACAGATTCTATAATGTTACAAAACAACCTCAAAAGTTTTTATTTTATTACCCTGTAGAACATAAACCAGTTGTGTATCTAACCTAGAAATCTTATACCATTATTTTCCTCAATGCCTATAATATAGTCAATCAAATTTTCTTTGAAACAGCTTTACCATTTTGATGTTTCCTGCCTTTATGAATGAGATAAACTTTGATGAATGTGCATTCTATATTCATAGTACATCATGTTTTTTAACTATTGACAATTATATTTTGATAGTACCAAACCCTACCCCTTTGGAAGGCGGTAAGACATATAGTATTCCAGAAGGCTTCCAAAAGTACTTTCAATCTCAACTCTACTTCTTGGCCCTTCAAATTCTTTTATTGGTGGAAGTTGGTAGTCATCTCAGGATTGGAAAACCAGTTGTCTACCATCTCTTTTTGGAAGTCTTACAAGGTGGCCTTACTTTCAAACAGAGCATATATTTTCTTCATGCCTTTGGAGATACTGATTAAAATATCTTATTACATATGTATGAAATTTTTCAATTTGTCAGAGATAGCTGAGCTTTAGAAACAAAATAAAATCACAAAATGACTTTTCAAAACCTAAATTAGTACGATATAAATATATTTGTCTGTATCTGAGGGACTAAAATTAAAGAAGGAAAAAGAAGAAACCTATAATTAAGAGATTACATTGTCTTTTTATATTTTTTGTCAGCATTGTAATTTATGGCTCACATCTATGACAAAGAATTCTTCAGCAAATATATTTCTGTAACATGGGCAATTATTATATATGTTTCACAAATGCAAGAAAATCACCTGGGCATATGATAAATTTTCAATTCCTGCAATGTGCAGATTGTTCCCAGTTGAAAAGTAAATGTATAGGTTTGTTGAGTGGATATAACTTCATTTAATCAACATTTATTCAGCACCTGCTATATTCCAGTCACTGCCCTAGGAAGGATAAAGTGGTGAATAAAGACATCATCTCTACTGTTGAGGAACTCACTCTATATTGAGGGAAATAGGAGTTTTACAAATAATATGTGTGACATATCCAGTCCTATGTTCAAAAAGTGTGAGGGAATGAGATGTTTGTGGCTTGACATGTGGTATTTATAGGCGGTTCAAACATAGTGTATACAGCAGGGAAATAAGAACGGAAGGCTGTACTGGGATTAAATTTTTAAAAGTACCTCAGACTTTACCCTGTTGACAATGGGAAACCAAGAATTGTTTTTAAAGCAGAAGAATGGTAGGCATACTGAGCAGGTAATTCTGGAGGCATTGTGAAGATAGAGCAAAAGGAGGAAATGGAGGCAAAAGGACAAGCATGTGGTTCCATTAGTCTAAGATAGAAATCAGTGCCGGGAACACAGTCCAGGTAGAACAGATTCAATGAGATTTTACAAACTCCAAACAGGCCTTGGGGACCACATAAATGTGGTTGGTGAGGAACAGGTAGCAGAGATATGGGCTCCTAGATTTGATAGTTTCGATGATTGAATAGATAATGCTGATAACCTACCCAGGGATAGCTGTAGGATAAACAGTTTCATAGGCAGTGGGCATGGGGTGAGAAAGGGGAATCAGAAATGAATTCAGTTTTGGAGTTTTTACTTTTGAGATACGTGTGTCATACACAAGTGGAAAGAAGTAGGAAATACAAAACAATAAAATATAGATGTAGTTATTAGAGGAGTGATGGAGTGGCCCTATATATTAAGCTGTCATGATCATATATATAGTAATCAAAACTAAAGGAATACTTGAAATTTTCCAGGGAACCTTGAAAAAATTATGGAAGAGATGGTTTTGAGAGGGACTTTCATCTAGTATTCCTAAAATAAAGTCAGTATGAAACCCATACTTGGCCATTTTTATCCATCAATGTTTATTGCAAGGTACTCCATAAATAAGGAGGACAGCCTAAATAAATTTATTACTGTGAGCTCCCAATTGTTCTCTGTGCCATTTCTATTTTTACTACAGACAAACATGACTCCTAATCCAGTAATAATAATAAAAAAAGAACTAACACTGGTCCTTAAAACTTGAGTTGCTAATACCATGACACCTTTTATTATATTTTTCATGAAATGAAGTCCAGAGAAAGTGAAGGTAGAACTCATGTGATGAAGTCTTTAGAAAGTCAATTAGAATAAGGCAATAATTTGTTTGAAAGCAAATATGCTCTTTTATTTCATATTTCACAATAGCATCTAATTTAACGTGAGGTTGGTATTTCTTGTTTCTATCACAGGACTGATAAACAACTCTGGAGGGCACCCATAACCTGCCCCTCATTCCTCTACATTTGCCTTGGCAGCCATGTTTCTCTGCATAACTCAGCCTACCCTGCTCTTGTTTTATTAGACAGGAGTCCACACAAGACCAATTCGATTCCCTCTTAAGACAATGTGGAATCAAGATTGAGAGAAAGCCACCTGTGGAAACAATATTCTGTCATGTGGGAAGAGAAGGAAGAAAGAAAATAGAGAAAGGGAGAGGGAAGGGGGATGCATAGGTGAGAGACAGATTTTCTGAAAGCTTTCCCTTTCCTGAAGACTAGTTAATATCTCATCCCTTGAGTTTCATGATAAGTATTCTTTATATCCCTAAAATGAATAACCCATTGCTATTTGAACAAGTATGAGTTGCTTTCTTTTGGATAGAACAAAGAACTTCGACTAAGATGACTACCAAAAGGATCACAGTATCAGGTAACTTTGTTTATAAGGCAAGTCAAAAATACAGATCCCAAGAGAATGCTTTTAAGCAACAGTAGAGCATTAATCTATGTCTGACATAATTTGAATTAATATTCTTACATAGACATTTATAGGAAAGTCATGCTGGCATGATTTAAAGTCGTTTCTTTAAAAATAAATAAATAAATAAACCAAATCTCTTGTTTATTTTTTAATCAGTTTAATTTCTTAGTTTATTTGCTTTAAGTTTAGTTCTGCCAGTTTTGCTAGCAGACAATTATTTATAATTGATGTAGCTTTAGGGAAAAGCTAATCTTAAAATGAAAAAAGCTGACATTTCAGAGAAAAAGTCATTTGTTTCTGATTCTTGCCAAGTTTTAATAAGTGTATCCTACTGTCTTCCTGAGATTTATGCACTGTTAGCTGTACTTCATTTGGAAAATTTGCATTTTTCTCTTATGCACTCAAGCTGGGAGGCACAAAACAAGAGTTACAAGGTTTGTTTGACATGAGATGTCTAATAGTAATTTTCTTTCATCAACTTTATTCTCCTACATTTCTGATCCCCAAGGGCAGATTTTTCATCAGATTTTTGGAAATATTTTATAATAACAGACTCACCTTTGCAGAAGTTGCTCCAAAACTATTCCACAGGAGCTGTCACTCTCTCCACCATAGAACAAACTAGATATACCATCCTCATGCCCACTGTGAGTTAATATTACCCATCCTCACATATATCAGAAAACCACAATGCATCTAATATAAAGAGTCCTGGTGAAGGTGGTGACTCATTCAGTCATTCGCCAAATATTTCTTGAGTACCTGCTCTGTTCCAGGTACTTGGATAGCTATTGTCTACAACCATGAACAAGACAGACAAGTGCTTTGTCTTTGTGGAAAAAAATATTCCAGAGGGCTGTTTCAGGGTAATACTGCTAAAAACTGTGTAGCTGCATGATAGTATGGGAGCCCAGAGGAAGGATACAAGCCTAATAGTTGGGACTCAAGAAAGACTCCCGAGCATAAATCATGTCTTATCTAGGGTTGGCCCAGATGGAACTCCAGACTGGTTGGGGGAAAGGCAGAAGTGCCATTAGGAAATGTTCTGGGTATGGGAAAAAACCATATACAAACTTCTCTGCAGAGTTAGAATATGGTAAGTTTAGAGAATCTAAAGATTTCTAGCATTGCTGAAACATGTAAGGGGCTTAAGAGAGGTGAGGTAGGGGGGGACAGAAAGAGGTGGGTATCATAAAGCTCTGGCACAGGGGAAACCAATTAAAAGGCAATTGCTAGAGTCGTGAAGACACTACTGTCGTAGGCCAAGGTAAAGGAAGTAAAGCTGAAGAAAAATGAAAAAATCCAATCCTTA